>JAWQUT010000016.1:4086870-4097072 GCA_033807755.1 Ellobium chinense | reverse complement strand
CACACACACACACACACACACACACACACACACACACACACACACACACACACACACACACACACACACACACACACACTGAAATGGTAAAAATTAATATGTCATAAAACGCAAAAGTGAATTGCAGAAAGAAATTTCTGGGGCATAGTACCAGTGTTCTTTAACTTTCCACCTACTCTGCCGGCCGGTTGAAAAACAAATATAATTTTTTTTTTTAGGAAAGAAGCTTCTCCAATAAGCGGAGTCAGAAGTTGTCAAGCCTTGCAACAGGCTACGGAGAGTTATGTTTAGCTTAGCCCCTTATTCTATATAATTGTGCGGTTATTAGCTGAACGAAATTACTTCCCTTGCACGCTCTAATTAAAACGAACATTTTGTTATCTGGGCCCCACATTTTCGGCAAGCTACGTCACATGTAAGCGTCTACTATTGACTTTGCCTCCCCGGCTCATTTCCACCCTTCTGACAGATGAGTCACGCCACGCCACTCTACAACTGCCGTGCTTTAGACAGCTTTACTTCCGATTTATCTTGCTTGTGCCCCATAGGAAGCGGAAATCGCGGAGATCTGCTCATGCGCCGCCCACAGGTTTTCAGTTTTTATGCTAAGCCACAAAATATATTATTTCCTTTCATCCGTGGCAATGCAGAAAATGTCGCTGGAGAATCATTTGAAAATTTAGCTAAGTACGATGCATCTGAGGCCTTGGGCGAATCTGCGTAAAGATGGTTCCACGGAAGTGTCCTGTCATTTGTTATGAAATTGAAGTTAGGACGATCATTTGATATGAAAATGAAGTTAGGACTATAATTTGTTCTGAAATTGAAGTAAGGACTATCATTTGTTATAAAATTGAAGTTAGGACTATCATTTGTTATAAAATTGAAGTTACGATTGTTTTTTTTAATGTAACACAGGGTTGGCCCCGCGAGGAGAGTGGCTGTGCAATTTGTGAATCATTGTCACAATTACACAGACTGATAAATCTGAGGTCTCTGCTAACGGCTTTTGGGTCAGGCGGTTTACATCGCTGTATTGTTGAGACTAGAAAGAATCGAACTCCTTTACCACGGCGCAGGTGCAAATTAGTACGTGGCTTTTGAGCTTGGGGTGGGTGGTGGAAAGAACTAGTGTGACTCTATTAAGTATTTCATTTCTGTTGCATGGTTTGGCTGTAATAATTTGTGTATGATGCGTATTCTTTTAGTATCTCATATCATGAATGAAAACCATTTATGGCATTGCAAAAGAAATCTCTTAGGGGTAAATAAAATAGTTGTGCAATATTAAATTTATTTTCAGTTTTTTTTTCCTTAAACCTTAATTATTTATAGCCTTCAAAAAAATAAGAGAACAAAAAAAGGCCTGAAAAGCCATGGCTTCGGTCTTCCAGATTGTGATGAACTTGCGTACATTTTTCATGGAGTGATCCTCAATCAATTTCGGTTCACAGCAGCCATTAACCTTTGGGAGTCCCTCCTGCACGTTGCGTAATCCAGAGTTGATGAAAATAAAATGTCTTCGTTTTCGTCACATTATTTTAGTTTGGAGCCACGTGGAATTCTTATTTATTGCATCAGCTTGCATCAGGGCAGTAAACAACGGTGTCGTCCCTCACCCCCCCCCCNCCCCCCCACTTCCAACCCCTTACCATCACAAAACATACGTCGTATAAAAGAAACATGCCTTTAAGATGTCGATACAATGGCTAATGAGAATAGAGCATTCTATTATTAGAGAGCAAACAAACAAACAAAAAATTGCTGTCAATTAAACAAAGATTGCGATAACGCAGGATACAGTTAAACGGAGTCGTTTGAGGTCAGGAGAAGTGCGAACAGGAAGACAACTTAACTTACAGCAAAGACAGAAAAACAGTACACAAAAAACAGTGTGAGTATTTAATTCCATCAAGCATTGATTGGTGAGCTTATACTCCTGCACGACATATCTCACCAAAGAGCTTATGATAGAATTCATCAAAACTGTATCAAAATGTTCAGTACCAAGTGTGCGTGTATCGAAAAGATACCAAAAATAAAAGAATTATCAGGCCTTTAATTGTAGTGAATATGAAAATCGAAATGAAATCGATATGTTCGATTCTTAAATCCTGAAGATTATGGCAATGTTTCAGAGCTTAGGTTTAAGCCTACTAGTATCGATATCATAACTGATGCAGCAATTCTTGACTCAAAGGCAAGGTTTAATACAAGGCAGTGTTGAGTAGTGTCGTTTCTGATGATCGATATGTGGATGAATATAAATATATTTCGACGAGTATAAGAACTATTGGATGTATTGGAAGCCTGGGGGTATCAAAAGAAACCAAAATAGCGCCAGTATTGAAGCACAGAAACAAATTATACTTATCGAAACGCCTGTCAGGCACTCAGTTTCAGAATTGACATAGAATCGATACTTTCGATGCTTAGAGTTTAAGGGCTGTGTATTGCGATACTTGAAAATTTAGTTATCAAATTCACTACTAATACAAAGTTAATAAAAGTCAATACTCAGTAGAAAACGAGTAGAAAATGACCTGGTAAAGTACAAGATAAAAGCAGAGCTCGTTCGAACAAAAGCAGAGGACTGACCGGACACAAACAGGTGCTCACACAAACTAGGGTTAAAGAAGGAAACCTTAAGGTTACAGGCCTGTAATTGTACTTTCACTTTGTGGTCCTACTACTTTCACTTTGTGGTCCTACTACTTTCACTTTGTGGTCCTACTTTCACTTTGTGGTCCTACTTTCACTTTGTGGTCCTACTTTCACTTGGTCCTACAACTTAGGGGGTATATTTCATCTCCCCTTTTCCCTCTTTTGGCATGCCCTGCTTCCAGTAATAAGGGCTCCAGGGGGGAAATTTTGATATCATGGGAATCTGTGTCCATTTTACTTTATTTTACCAGGCACTATTTAGCCCTGGGCTGGAACTGCCAGGTCAAGGGTGTGCTCAGGCGGAAGAGGAGGGGTTTGGCATTGACCAGTGAAAAATGTAGGGTCTGTTTACAAATAGCAACCAAGCTCAAAATTTCAATGGGCTTGCTAGGGTTGGGTAAGTCTTAAAATTTGGGCCACATAATGGGCTTCAATCTGGTATGGGTCTGGGTGAAAGCTAAAACTTTGGGTTCAGAGGGCAACTCAAAATGTTAATATAGCCCATAGTGGAAAAAAGGGTCCAATCCTATTACAGGTCTGTAACCTTAAGGGGACAAATGCACAGAGAAAAGTAAATTACCCCCCTTGACTCCACTATCTGTGAGCATCACTCTATTCTGTGTCCACTCACTCTCTTGCACACAGTGACCAAACCCACACTCGTCTCCTGGGACCACACGTCACTTCTCTGTAACAGTCAACTTCGCATAAAGGCAACATTTTAAAGATACTGTATAGAATACTACATTTTCTTAACCCTCTAGTGCCCACTGGTCCATATTTGGCAACCCAACTTCAAGGGTCCAGTATGGCGTGGTCCAAATATGGCACGGATGTTTCAGTGCCCGGAGGTCCAAATCTGACCCACAATTTTTCACCTATTACAAATTGACATTGTTCAAAATCAATGTTTTAATTTTATTTTGGGTGGCATGTCAAGTGTGTTTGTAAATTTTCCGAATTTTCCTACTAGTATTTCTATGCCTGGGCACTAAAGAGTTAATAAACAAGCTTACCCAGGACCTCTGCAATACAAAGTGTTGTCTGCTGAAGGCACACAATAAAAACAGAGCGGGATAGATGAGAATCGCACACGATAAGGTTCTGTACCTTCTTTGTCGCATTGATTTTACGCATTGGAAATATTTTCCTCTTGATATCCCCAGATGACAAAGGATATGGTGTCCTTCTTGAGCGCGGAAGCCACCTATCTGAAACATTGAGTATGAAGTTCTTCGCTGCTGGACCACGATCAAAAATTTTAGAACAGTCCTTCAAGATCTTTAATCTTTAATCCTATATATTATCCTTCGTTTCCAAGGACCAATACGCCCTAGGCTCGGATTTTTTTTTTGTGTGTGCGTGTGAATACGAGCGAGTGAGGGAAGGAACATTCTCTTTATACAGAGATATTTCACTGGATAATCACAACTCCTTGTAATTTCATATTTCTCCATGCTCCTGCGGTTTCCGATTAAACGGAGTCGACTAAATTCACATTCCGCTCGGACGCAGTTTTAATCCTGTTTCATGCCTGTCTTGGGAATAGGAAACTGCTTGGGGCGGACAACATCGATCATTCAGTTACTGCAGCTCAATGGCGGATGAGCTTTCCATCACTTTCTGAAGTATTTTCACTACAATGGGTGCATAATCGGACATGGCGGACAGCATCGACTCTTGAATATCGATATTTTCGATACTCAGTGAGAAGGGTTTCAGTGTTGGTGTCAGAACTCAATCTTTCTAACGTTTTGATGCCAATCCGATGCTTTTAATGCAAGCGGCGACAATCCTACTTTACCCAATATATATCAAAAGTGGAGAAAGTCAGCAAAACTATCGAATAGTTTCGAAAAAAGATTGAGATGTTTATCTCTGTTGAAGTGTCAGTGTCATAATCGAAAAAGAATCGATACCAACAAAAATTCAAATGTGAGCCAGCCAGTAGGGCTCGTGAAACAATAACAATAAAAAAAAAACAACACACCGAAGGAAACAATGGGGACAAATCATTACCGGTTTACACAATGTAAATGGCTTGAGTAACTAAGAACTTTACTCCATCGTGTGTTTGTTTTTCACTTTGCACCATTTCCACTTGAATGCAATCGGCTCCTGTAAACAATATATTATGTTTCATGAAAAGTGCCCGATGGCGCACTGTGGAGAAGATTCCATAAATTCAGAATTCATGGCGCAGAGTGGGTGGAACTATAAGCTTGGAGATGGAAAAATATCCTAACATGCCAACACGAAACAGATCTTTGTCATTTCATTCTGAGTCTTAGTAATCACACAAACTAGTATTCTCGGAATGCGACATATCATTTTGACGCGTCATTACTTGAAAAAAAACCCGCCCAAAAACATGAATGAATGAATGAATGAATGAATGAATGAATGAATGAATGAATGAATTATAGAGAAAAGGAGGCAAACGCACTGTTCAAAACTGTATCACGGACATTTTTCGGTTTTATGTTGTCTGTGTAATTTTGTTTGACAAATGGTCATTTACTATTTGTTCGAACATTTCACGTAAAAAAATTGTTTTCAACTGATAACCTTCTCCCCTCTTTCCCCTTCCCCCTTCCTCCGCACGCTTTCCAGCAGTTATTTATAATCATCATATCAGCAGTTGTTTGATCAACTTAAGTCCAAATTCACTAAAAGTTGGCGACGGTTACCATTGCTAACGAACGATTAGTTTCAGATATCGAAAATAGGCTCTGAAACTCTGCCTGACTTTAGGGGGCGTGAGGTAATGAAATTGGCAGACACTGTTAACCTTTCATAGCTTTAGGAATACAACACCAAAGTCGTCCTTGAATTTACACTGCGACAAGACAGCACGTTAATCGTTTCAACAAAGGTGACATCTATTCTTGGATTTAATATTGACCAAAAAAAAAACAAACAAACAAAAACGAAAACAACAACAACGACAAACAAAATGAATTGAACATTTTGGCAAAAATTCTCTCCTGACTAAACAAAGCCGCGAAACTACGAATCCCAGCATAAAGTTGCTGTAAAAAGCTTCCATCACCCTCTTAATCATTTTGATCTCTTTCCTCATCTCTTCACTTTGCGATAGACCTTACAACAATTTGAGGATTATAAATACTCTTTAACAACCTCAAAAACAACAACAACAACAACAACAACAACCAAAAAAAAACTTGATCCTAGTCTTGCTAGAATCATTAACCTCAAAACAACACTGAACTTAGCTGACAGCCATCAAGGTAGGTGTGACCATCTACCTTCTCCCCAGCCTTCCCATTACGGAATTTCCAGAGAGACCAGATTCTAATCTAGGGTCACGACAACTTTTTCAAATCAGTTCTGAACATAATAACGATTGTCTTGCGTTTTATTATTTGCTTTCGTTTTAAGTGCTCTGCTCACAGTTTTTTTTTCTCTCTATGACAGCGAAATCACGACTGCAACTTTGTGTTGCAATGTGCACTGACGTCTATGTTGTAAATGAAGATATGTTTTGCAGTTTTGGAATTCATTAGCCGCAGCACTTTTAACTCAATAAAAATTTAAAATTCTGGCTTGGTTGGGTCTACAGATTTAGCTGCACCCAACCACGTCATTCTCTCACCTATCCAACCAACCAGTCAAACGAACATCTGACTGACCGACAAACTTATTGCCGTCATAAAAGTAATCAACATTCTTTTACGTAGATCTATTGACGGTGTGCTTTGAGCATCCTTCCCTCTCCCCAACTACAACCTTTCTTTTCTGTCGTCGTTAAGGTAATAGTTTAACTAATGAACTGGCACTAAAAGTTAAGCAATCAAAACTTTTACCCAGTCACTTGTTGCAATCATTTTTTTCTTTTATTTTTTTGCTTTCGAATAATATTCGTCTGTTCGTTTTTAAAATTAGTACGATGCCAGCCTACCCACCCCTTTCTCTCTGCTGAGCGTTTGTACTTCATAACCTTTCATATTTCTTGCTATTCTATGAGCCTGGATACTTATAAAAAATAGAAGTGACGGTATCAGAGTATCACTGTACTAAAGACGCAATCTTTGAATCATGATGCCATGACTGATGACTCTTTGTCGCTCGTGTCGTCTAACAAAGAAAACTGCCGCTTCCCTAGCGTTCATATTTCGTACCTCTTCCTTTACATGTCTTTGAAACAAAACCTTGAAAATGGATGTTGGATAGCGGTATAAATTTTAAAGTCCCGGCAGGGGGGTGGGGGGTGGGGGGCGTATTCAGAGATCATTTGAAAGAATAAACACCTGATTCCGAGACCATTTGAAACAAGAAACATTTTATTCCGAACTATTTGAACAACATACATTTTATTCCGAAACCATTAAAATTTGAAACAATATATATGTTTTGCTCCGAGGTCATACCATCATGACCATTTGAAACAAAAAACAGTTTATTCCATGACCATTAATTTTGAAACAATAGGCATCTTTGTCCGTGATCATTTGAAACTTAGATATTTTATTTTGAGCCCATTTGAAACATAGATATCTTATTCCGTGATCATTTGAAACAACAGACGTTTTATTACGAGACATTTGAAACAATGGACATATTATTCCAATACTATTTAACCCAAAGACGTTTTATTCCAAGACCATTTGAAACAATAAATATTTTGACAGAACAACCTAACAAACTCTAATTTCGGGGACCAGTCGACAAGTTCTTATCTGTAAAATGCTCAAGCCTGTGAGTTCAATTTCATATACATAGCTAAGAACTCAGAGACAAAGCAGGATTTTAAAGTTTATGAGTATCGATTCCATGAAATCCTACAGTATTCCAAAATGATGTTTGGCATCGTTATCGTCCTTTGCAGTGAGTACAATATTGGAAGACTTCCCAAAACAATAGAGGTATATTATATATTGCTCCCTTTGGTAATGGTATATGTTTTGTTCCGAGGTCATACGCAATCATCTTATTCCATGACCATCTGAAACAAAAAACAGTTTATTCCATGACCATTCATTTTGAAACAATAGGCACCTTTGTCCTGATCATTTGAAACGTTAGATATTTTATTCTGAGCCCATTTGAAACAATAGATATCTTATTCCGTGACCATTTGAAACAACAGATTTTCAAGTTTATGAGTATCGATTCCATGAAATCCTACAGTATTCCAAAATGATGTTTGGCATAGTTATCGTCCTTTGCAGTGAGTTACAATATTGGAAGACTTCCCCAAACAATACAGGTATATTATATAGTGCTCCCTTTGGTGATGTTCTAATGATTTTATAGCCTTCGGTACCACCAGTTCGGAACACACCACGTCAACCACAAGAAAATGCGTCGCGGGCCAGTTTCGAGTTCTGTTGCAGATCTCTTGGTGTAATGCCGGCATTATAGATCCGACATGTTAAAGTTACACGGGAAAAGGGGTATGTTAACGAAATGAAGAAATATCAAATACTCTTCTGATACTGTACGAAAACCCTACGCATTTTTGCCTGATTCTGGGTAACATGCAACGTGAATTAAATCAAAGATGCTTAAACTTTTGAGAGGACAAGCCAGTTTCGCTTTTAATTATCATTAGAGAGTCATTAGACCTAAAACATCATATTCCATGTCTCATCATAAAGTAAGAAATGCTCAATATTAATCAGTCTACAGTCAACGGTAACTCATACGAGCCATGTTTTCTAGTCTTGGCAAACCACATTTGGCCCTCGAGCAATTGGGCATTCCAGAACTAAAATATTAGTCCAAGTGGCATCAACTTTTAGCACATCTTTTCTCTACCTCATCCTATCTTTCTGTCTCTCAATCTATCCGTTTCTCTCTTTCTCTATCTCAGGCTGACCATCCATGCGTCAATCACTCCAGACGTCCGCCTAAGGCAGGGGCGACCAATCCTGCTCTTAGGGGAAGCGACTGATTGAATGCGATAGCTTTCCTTTCAATATTATTTCTGACGGTCTGGGACCTTTTTCTGTTTGATGGCTCATATCTGGGTTCAGTATCAATGTCCTGGCCACTCATCTACGGTACTTTTGTGACGGACAAAAGGGTAGTTCGATTAGAAAAACGTTACCAAGCATCTTCTCTCCCTGCTCAGTCTGAGTAATACTAATAATGAAATCTCCCTCACTGTGGCTATTCAAATTCATGTGTATGAACTTTTGTATGAGAGGTCAACCGTAGAAACGTGAAGGATCGAGGATAGTGTGAGTTGTTTTGTGCTGTGGGGTTGTGTTAGTCTAGGTCCAGAGTTCAGAGTCCAGACAGAGCTGCGCTGTAAAAGACTAGTGGAAGCAAGGTAATAGTATCTCTTCTCATTAAACGTCCACACCATAACCGCTAACATAACCGACCTCAAACGGTCCTGTCCTGTAAGGACAGAATACATAGTGTTGATGCTCCTCTTTCAATTCAGACATGCTCAGAATGTGAAAGATTCTTCCATACCCATATGGAGTTCATCAACCATCTAATGGCTCATCGGAACTGCCATGCCGGACCGTCTTGTATTGAGGCCAAGGTCATCTTTGACAACCGACGAAACAATCACCGTTATCATCATTGCTTGGGACGGTCTCCGAATAAGGGCTTTCATTTTAGAAGAGCAGAAATAGGTTATCGATGAACAACAAAGGAACTAATGCATGTATCGCTGAAGAGGATAATTACAGTGGTTAAACGAGGAGTCCGTGACTTTGTGGCCAGAACAAGACCTCCGGCTAGGAAACGTGGAACTCACTTTATCATTAGAGAAACTGCTGTCAAATCCGCTTTATCGCAACTTCTCGGGGGTTACAGAAAAGTTGAAATTGAAAAAAAAATTGCAAATGTCCAATGACTCCTCGTTCGAGTTGTCGTGTAACATTGTATTTTACATAATGAAGTTAGGAGAAAAAGGAAATATTATCTACGACGATTTCACTATAAAAATGAAGGGACACAATACAATTCCTTATAAAAATTGCTATGTTCTCATATCTTGAGCTCGCAAATGAATTCTTGTTTACCATAAGAACCTGTTCCAGATTCTAAATAAAAAAATTCCACTTGACCTAATTTGTGAAAAACAGCCTTATACGCCAACGTGGAAGTCAAAGATAGAAGATAATGAGAGCTTGCGAATTAACGATGGGATCTCTTACCATCGTAAAGGTTACACTAACCCTGCATATTTGACGCTACTAAGGGTGCATTCAGCACTGATGCATTAATGTTATGTTTACGATGGTTGGAGATCCCATCGTTAATGCGCAAGCTCTCAAAAGATTTCAGCAAGCTTCAAACTTGAGATTAAGTGGAATATGTGGTTCAGCAGATCGGGAATAAACAGTTTTCACGGTATTATTTTAGATTTTTCGCTGTTGGCGGGTATTTCGTGTCGCACGAACTGCCAAGACCTTTCACCGAAACAGAACCTGGAAACGTGACATGTTAAGTGCTTGGGAGCAGAAGTGATGGACATGGGGTGGTTGTTCGGAAGAGACAGGTTTCTGTCAACCTGGGTAGAGATTCTGGGAGACTGGATTGGAGTTGGGGGG
>JAWQUT010000016.1:4062928-4078294 GCA_033807755.1 Ellobium chinense | reverse complement strand
TATATATATAGTCAGTGGTGATTCGGACGTTATAAACTTGCAAAGCCATCATGAGTTACATGTGTACGATCTTATCGACGTCATAGTTTCTGTATATTGTGTTTGATAAAAAAAATACAAAGTAAAGACAAAACCGATCCAGCAATGCTCCGGCTGGACCTAAAGACCCCAGAAATGGCAAAACAGTCCTATTTATGTGTGTGTCATATTTCTTGCATAATTCAGTTTGTTTTGTATTTTAAATGACATAAAAAGAATTAGGGAATGTTGAGAATAATAAAAATATTTTTTTCGAACATTCGCTTATTATGACAATAGTTAAGGTTACAGGAATGGGCTTTGAGAGATCTGATGATCAGTGCGATGAAATTGTAATGTAAAGACAACTTTATCAGAATCTATTCCTTCTGAAATGTCATGCATGATTACATACTCCATTGATTTTAATGTTATACAATTTATGAATACGTATAACGTCCTATTTCACAATAATAAGTTTGGATAAAAAACGCCATTGCATACAGCCATGTATGTTTTTGTTTGCTTGTAAAAAACAAATTGCTCATAATATGTTTAAAACCTTAGGTCTTTGAGCTCATGAATAAATCTTTGAGCTGATATAAATTTTGAATGCAACCTTTTAAGTAAACGCAGGCGATACACAATTATTTAAATTATAGCATCCATATAATGTATACTTAATCTAAAATAATGATAAATAAAATTCATTATTTGTGCCATGGCATTTTAGTTTAGTGTACATTTCATTAATCAAAATAACATCAACCCACACGTTCATAATGATACAGGTCACGCATAAGTAAAAACATAACCAAATTTATGATGTGCGCTTCGAAGACTTTGCTCAATTTTTCACTTTGTGCAGGCATTGCTATGCAGATGGCCCACATTTTAATGGAGCTACATGTGTTGGGTTCCCGCTGGTAAAACTGCAGGGACCAAACAGGGCGGATCTTTTATTCCGTGGGCGGAGATTGTAAGCTACGGAAGTGTGAGTCTCTATGCAAGCAAAGATGGCTGTGGCTGATGTGGAAGAGCTAGAAAAGAATGCCCTGACTTGCGAGTGGTGTTGCAATACTAAATTATTTCCCTCATTTATTAGCAAACATACCTCCGTTGATTCTTGCCATATCCTCCTCCGACATAAAACCGTTAATAAAAAGTTCCGCTAATAAATTTGAAACCATAGATGGTGACGGCTATTGTTGCTGAACTCATGTTTCCGGTGCAACCCATGACATTCCAAATGTTCCAACTAGCATCTACGCTCCGTCCATTTCTCCGCGAAGAATACGGACGGGAACAAAACACGTATTCTTGATATGCATGGTTACAATCGAATCACGTCTCAAAGTTATTTATTGCCTAAGGATGCGTATCGCGTGCAAAGTGCGGCATTCAATAACACGGCAAATTACAACGAAATCTGTCAGTATCACTGGGTTGTGGGAGGAGGGTTAAAATCAAAGCTGCCGCTGTAGAACTGGGACGTTGTTCCGGGTCACAATTTGAAGAGGAGGATTAAGCGTGCGCAGAAATGGGTCAGACCAAGAGAAAGCAATTACATAAAATGTGACGGTGCTTTAGAAATGGCCTAAATCAGACTTACGCTATTTCTTCAAAAGGGTACCATGCTATTTACGAGACCAAGGTTCATAATGAGATATTAAAAAAAATTAAAATGCTCCAATATTTTTTCCACCAAAGATGCAGCTCCGAAGATACATTCATGTATTTTATCCAGTATTTTATCCAATAAATCATGTAATTGGAGAAACTGCAGGAATTCAGTGATGATCCAAATTTGACAGTTTCATTTTTTTTGTGTTCACCGTGCTTTATGAGTCATGCTCAAAATTACAGATAACCTGAAAATTTCTGTAAACCAATCACAGATTATCTCAGTAGAGATGTTAACTGTTCATAATAAACAAAATAATATTTAATCGTTTTCACCACGCTGAAAATTTGCATCTCAGTTTCGCTTTTCATGGAATTGGCCATGGTGACTTTTTTCTTGTGTTTTTTTTTTGGTTGTTGTTTTTTGCTATCCAATAAAAATATTTCCCCGCGTTCTCCCATAAGTGTTTAAACAATAACTTAGGTTATTCTCGAAGTACAGTGAAGAATAGCGAGATAACAAATGGTGAAGAAGGATAAAACAGGAAATTACATATTGCCAAGTCCGAAACGAAAAAGAGTCTTCAAAAGTTAATGTCCACATCAGGCAAAAAGTTGGACCCGGTGGATTACGGGGGAAATGAACCAGGGGTATATATAGATAGATAGAGGAGGAGAAGAAAAGAGATGGAGGGGGGAAAGAGGGGGAAGTGCATTTTTTTAAATCTACGATAATAAAACATCGTCGGCCCTTGCTATACCAATTGATCTATGTCTTTCCTTTCAATCATCCCCACCCCTCTTTCTTGATATTACTCTATGAAATTATCTATGCTGATCACAGCAATCAAGGACAACTTCTTCGTTAGCATTTAGATATCAAATTCTTCATCAAAGTTTAAAGACTTCGGGTTTTTTGGCTTGGGGATCAACACAAATTCCAATAATGCCATCAGAACTTGGGATAAAATTATTAATAGAATGATACCAATATATGTATTTGTAGACAATTTTGAAATACGAGTGATAAGGCCAACAATAAGTATTATTAGCTCAGACAACACACACTGATGTATGCACCAGAGGGTGGACAAATCTTAGAACACGGCTCATACTGTGGATTCCTTGCAACTGCCCATGTTATTTAAGGACCTGTCATGTCGTCTACAGCTTCTTCAGACAGTATCAAGACATTACTGCCATCTCCACTTCTATCATAATTTTTATTTGTGTGCGTGGAAAAACTAGATCAAGTCAATATTATGTTCTTTTCTATTCGAGAAGGTAGCCCTAGGCGGTATGGAAGACAGATACAAAACATATATATTCAACTCTGCTTAATCGTATCTCCACGGGATAATAATTTTTTTTAAAAAATGGTGCCATTATCCAGTCACTTTTAAGAGAAAAAGTAGTAATCAGTCATATAAAAACTATCTTCATCAAGCGAACTGCCATATTGCCATTCATGCGGCAAGATGACTTTCTTGTACAAAAGTTACGGATACGGCATAAGCATTGCATGAACAAACCAGAAAGTGAGAATCCAACATTTGACAAAAACTCAAAATCAAACTGCACTTCATCTTATCACTGCATATTCACTAACATGGGAATCTGACTGCTGGCTACGGTGAAAATAATCATACACTGTCATTGGCTGATACAAAAAAACTTTCGCCTCTGATCATAAGGCTAAATTACTAAAAGAATCAAATGGCGTCACACCGAGGAATCTGATTGGCTCCTGAAATTTGAAGTATTCGCTTCCATTGGCGGAAAGAAGCTGAAAAAAATCTGGTAATATCTGCACTCACTGTTACTTGTTACGTTTAATCTCAGAATTACTGACAAAATGATACCAAAAGTGCGTTGGATCTGACTTGTGGAATTCGCCCCGATATTTTCCCCAGCACTGAACATATTCTAAAGTTCCAGATTTAAAATAGATTTTTAAGTTCTATATACGGATGAAGCTAGAGTACAAGGAAATAAGAAAAACACAAAGTTTGACGTCTGAATCTTCTGTGTGTGTGTGTGTGTGTGTGTGTGTGTGTGTGTGTGTGTGTGTGGTGTGTGTGTGTGTGTGTGTGTGTGTGTGTGTGTGTGTGTGTGTGTGTGTGTGAAAATCGTGATTGCAGGATATGTTACACCGCAAGAAAAAGCTTAAGCAGATTGTGAATTTCGTCATGAATTTCGTTGTGCATAACTCTTAAGAAACCTCTCCTAGGCTTTCGGCCAAACTGGATTTTCCAAGGTTTTGACCAAAAACAAAATGATCTGCTTTTTCATTAAGAACGAATTTGAGTAAAGGGCAGTATCGCTCCTTGACATTTTAAGTCATCGTGTCCTAAGATGAGTACAGATTAAAGACGGGCATATATCCGAATACTCAGCCTTTATAAACCAAGTACTGAAAGTATCGATTCTGACACTCGGCACAAAGCAGTCCGATATTTGTTTCCTGTTTTGGTATCTTCTTAGTAACAGTGCAGGGTGCCGAACTTTTCATAAGTCGAGTCAGTTTATGTATTATGGTCTCTCTGTAAGGACCATAACTGATATATATCTATCACGTAGGTACATGTTTCATAATAATACATGACACTAAGCAATATAAAACTGTATATTGTCTATAGTGACTTCGCGGCTATGTTTAATACTGGTGGATGGCCATGTTTTGGCCCTTAGGCCAGCGGATGGGCGCCTCTGGTCTTAGCCTTGTACAAAGGATAGGAAAAACATAAAAAGGACTTCAAAGCTCGCAAGACATGACTTGGAATCCAGAACCACACCTGAATTTGCCATTACTTTTCGGGCATTGGTGAGCATAGCACGCAAGAGAATACAGGTATTTATAAACTACTTAGCAAAGACTACGCAAATTTTACGCGGTGACAAAGGAAGGAAAAAAACTGCACAATGTGCACACAAGTGTCTATAGCCAGAACAGGTGAAGAAAAAAGAGTTGTAATTTTCCACCTGCCGAAAACCTGCATTCAGTTTAGCCTGATTGTGATGAGCTAAGGGATTGCCACTGCCTATTTTTGTCAGCCAATGAAAATGGTGTTGTCTTGACCCTTCACCCGCCACTTATGACGTCAGGTAAACTTTAAAAATCTACATGTGGGATGAGCATTCGCGAAATAAACTATTAAAAATATACTAAAAAGTCGTTTTACCGTTTGAAATCAATACAACGAACGTCCTCTGAACAAAAGACGCCTATAATATTTCATGATATCGAAATTCCGGAGCTTGAAATTGATATCAACATCAAAAAGTGTTAAATATCGAAAGTATCGATATTCAGAAGAAACGATCTCCCCCGATAATAGTACACACAGTACAAGCCGGGTGTTTGTGTCATTTGAAACGATTTTTAATGTCAAAGAAAAATCGTTTATTATGAATGCAAATATTAATTACGTCGGCAGTATCGACAACAAAAAGATATCGCCACCCCCTCCTTCCCTTGCAAAACCAATAATCTTGCACAATACTGGTGAAACTGAAGAAATATTCTTGTAAGTGACCAGTTAAAGAGTGCTGTGATGCAATGATATTTAAGAAATCAGTGCTGAAATACGATCCGATGTTGCCATTCGGAAATAAGGCGCTCCGACCCATACCGGTTATTACAGTCGATTCCCTTAATCGGAATTCGAGTAATCGCAATATTTTTTCGACCGCATCATTTTCGAAGTAAACAGAAAGCAATATTTCTTTATAAGTGCCACAGGATCATCTCAGCTTCTTTGAACAGCAACTTTTTTAAAAATGCTCCCAAGAGTTGCGATATGACGAAGTTGACTGTATGTGCTAGTGAACACGGGATTACTCCAGGCTTTCCTTTCCATAACTTTCCTTATTCCTTTTAAAGAACTTCACATAAAACACATCAACTGTCTTCGCTATCGGATATAACTGCACCTGAACAAAGTGACTCTAAATGACTCAGAATATGCAAAGCACTCCAAACGCTTGAACAAGAACGGCATATCTTTATAAGATAAGATAAGATAAGATAAGATAAGATAAGATAAGACAATACAAGACAAGACAAGAATAACTTTATTATCCATAACATGGAAAATTGGCTTGGTTGCAGTACGTACACATGTACACAGTAATAATAATAATAATAATAACAACAACAACCGTATTAATACAAGATCAAAAAAGAACAAAAGACAATGGCACTCATCGTACACATCCAGACGTCCAAAAACGTGGCAGGTAGAAGTTATGTACAGTATCGTCAACTGTGAAACGTCTAACAAAAGAAGAAATTACGCAAAAGCTAATACATAGTAGAGAAATTGCGCATTGAGGTGGAATTTCTTACCATCGTAACAATTACATTAACCGTGCATGTTGCAAGCTATTAAATATGCACTCGGCACCGATGCACTAATGTAATTCTTACGATGGTAGAAGATCCCATTATTACTGCGCAAACGCTCAAGTGTGAAACTGGAGGTGAAAGAACTCAAAAATATAGTTGCTTAACAGCTAAGTTATGGAGTTTTAGTTGCACGAGAGCTTGGTAATGAACATTTAAATACTTCATTGATCGTGGTTTAAGCTCATCTGAGCTTTATCCCTTGAGCTGGTATTGATTTCTATGTATTATTGGCGCATTTCACGGGAAAAATGCATTATAATCATGCCGTCTTCACGGGTTTATAACGTCGCATTTCAGAAAAAAAAGAAGGAAGTTTGGAGCAAAAAAAAAAAAAAAGGCATGCAATCCATTTCTTGGAATGAAAAGATCTGATTCCTAGAACATTGTTCCAGCTATTATAAAAGGTCTCACATATCGCCAAATAAGAATTGCCTCTCAAAATGTTTGTTACAGCATAAGCTACTGTCTCTGTGTACACTGGTCAAACGTTTAAATGATAACACTGAAATGAATGTATCAACTCATTAAAGTAGCAATTTTGGACAATCCTGTAAAAACCCTGGGTAAATGAAAAAATGAAATCCAGCAAACAGGTAGATCAAGGCTGATGAGATCTACGTGGGAACATGTAGGCTCTTTATATCCATGTACTAACACGTAGGCTTGGAACTACAGTCGAAACTGCATAGGACAACAGAGCATCTGAGGCGCATTCATAGACTAGCCTCCTGATACAGTCAGTTTCGCTTAATCGCAATTCCTTGGAGGCATAAAAAAGTTGCTACTACAAGGAGTTGCGATTATCTAGTGACTGTCATACAGAAATGTTGTATTTTATCAAGTGGCAGATGTTGCGGCTAAACAGAAGTTGTAATTATTCGGATTGCAATTAAAAGGAGAGAACTGTAGTATACGTCTGACACGAAGAACGCAGAGGAGGAAAAAGTTTTACATATATAGGCTGGTATCTGAATTCTAATGCGATTTTCAGAATCGGTTTAAAAATACTATACTGAGCAAAATGATATTCGCAGTCTTTGTTTATGAACTATCCTTTGTGGGAAAACTCCTCTTATTAGTCCGGGACAGATGAAATGAATTGGTACGCTACCCACATATTGAAGGATTCTAACGTTTTTTTGCATTTTCTGACAGAGCAATATCTCTCATAACTGGACACAAAAGTTTACCACGCTCGGAAGGGTGAAACTAACTTTTTTAGTGGACAGTGGTCAGTTAGGGTCAGAACCCACATATTTCCACTTAATTGCTCAAAACAAAGGAAATAAAATTAGAAATAACATGAAATGAGTATGTTTTAAATTATTCAATGTTAATACGATAAATCTGATTTTGTAGCCGAGAATTTAAAAGAGAAATAGAGCAAAAAACGAACTTTAGGGCGGTTTTTCTCAGTTTTACGACTGAATGTTTAAAATGCAATTAAAAAGTTCCATATCAGAACGCATAACGTTCCAAATTGCCAATTTTTTGGAACAATATCGATGCATGAGGTGTAGGGCTACCTGGCAGTGTTTGACACAAGAGCGTCGGGTCTGCAACTGTTAAGTGGATATTGGTCAACATAAGATGGATCTCTATTTTCTTTTCTTCTATTTTCTATTTTCTTCGTTTGGTGCCCAGAAATATAGAGAAACGAAGAGAACGAAGTATCGATGAATATTTTTATCAATTTTTCCTCGTTGAAGATACATTAGCTTCCCAGGTATATCGACACACAACTGTATTCCCTAGTGAAGGTATGAGAAATACTACAGTAAATCCGGACATAGGAAGCTGCGATCGACCAAAGAAATAGAATAAAGTTATAAGGATAGAAAAGAGAAGAAATGAGAGAGAGAGAGAGAGAGAGAGAGAGAGAGAATGGGAGAGAGAGAGAGAGAAAGGGAGAGAGAGAGAAAAGAGAAAGAGAGAGAGAGAACAAACAGACAGACAGACAGACAGACAGACAGACAGACAGAGACAGAAACAAAGAGACAGACGGACGGACAAACAGGCAAACGGACGGAAACAGAGAAAAAAGAAAGAAGGGAGAGAAAAAGGAGTGGGTGGGTGAGAGAATGAATGAGAAAAAAAAAATGTCAAGATGTGATCGGTGCCGGAAAGTAGTTTACAATCCAGTTCACTCAATTACAAATTCAGCTTGACAAGAACCCTTTTAAAAGTTAAAGATGACAAATAATTTCATTTCTGCATGACAAAAGCAATGGATCATCCCCAATCCTATTATCGCCACTCTATCCATGCTTCAAGGGTGTTTTGCGATTAAGCGGAGTCGGCTATAATTACATATATATATATAGATATATATCTGCAGTTTCCGTTGGTCGAGGNGGGGGGGGGAGGGAACATCACATTCCTGGTAAGATTGAAAGAATATCGAGAGTACAACCTGCCAGAAAAAAGGGAGGGGGGGGGCGCGGGGATGGCTAAAAACTGAAAACAAAAACTAATAATGTCATCATTTTCGTCATAATGGGTGTTTGTGACGTCACTATTGCTTCGAGCTATCGAGCCATTGCAAAAAAACCAATGGCCAAATAAGAAAGAAAGGGCAGCCACATGGCAATGTACGAGGCATCAATCTAATTTTCTACGTAACGTATTTTCCTGTTTGATGGGGTTACCGGCATATTTACACTTCACCATTCGCCGGACGTGGAAACGACATGATCAGAAGAGATGTGGTTTTAGCGGAAGAGGTCCATTTCACACGTGTCTCCAGGCTACACAAATCTACGGAGGGAGAAAATTATTACATAAAGCAGAAGGAGGGGAAAATGAAAAAATACTGTCAGATCAAAGGGAAACTACTTTGCTTGGCGTTTTAGCTGTCCGGAAAGCACGTGATGAGCATGTGTTCAGGAATCTTTGATTTTACGACATTTGAGAGGAGTTAATTAGGAGTAATTTTAAGATTGATGTATTAGAGTAGGAGTTGAATATTGCTACAATTTCTTGAGATTTAAAAAAAATATATACGAAGCAGCAAAGAAGATAAATTGGAGATACAGAGATTTTTTTACTGCTCAAAATTGCGGAAACGTTTGTCTTTGAAAGAGAACATTTTGTTAGATTTTTGTGTGTGTGTTCGACAATTAGGTCAGTAAGGATTCATGGATGTGTCGTGTGACGTAGCTTTGAGATCAAAGTCAGTGGTTATCGTGATTTTCAAAAAAGTGCGGTTCTTTTGTGAAAAAAGCGAGGCTAAAAGTTCGCAGTCAAAGTTCCTCGCCCACTAAGCAATCATGTCCAATTGTTATGCTTTGGTCCGAGTCTTTGAGGTTATTGTGTAATTTGCGTCCCTATTTTAGCACAGAAGTACCGACCTGTTTAACTCGTTTTCTGCCCACATTTCCAACACTGTCCTTGTGAAAGAACCCGTTTTCCACCCACTCGTTTTCCCAATTTCTGCCTACTATTAGCACTCGAAACTTAGGACGATACTGATATTGAATATTCATTTGGCCCACAATTCCAGCACTCTCTTTGTGAAAGAACCTATTTTCAGCTCACTCGTTTTCTGTCTACTATAAACACTCAAAAATTACAACGATACTGATATTGAATATTCATTTGGCCCACACTTTCAGCACTCTCTTTGTGAAAGAACCTATTTTCAGCTCACTTGTTTTCTGCCTACTATAAACACTCAGAAATTACGGCAATGCTGATAAGCCAATAGTGATGATCGTAATCGATTCTGGACAACGGTCGGTGCAAAGTCTGGATGAGGACCATTTATTAAAGACAACTTGCGTTTAGTCTTCTATATTAGGCTGAAAACCAATTGTCTTTGGCCTACCAGAATAGGCTGAAAGCCGTTTTGGAAACGATGGTTGTGACCTGACATTAAAAAGTTACGTGTTTGCACAGGCAGTAAATTGAACCGAATTGAACCCGGAACTCTGGCAAAGTTTGTGGGCGATATCTTGGGGCCCTTCTGTGGTGCTTGATTTAGAATTTGGGCTTAGTTAAGGAAGATAAAAGCCAGTAAAGGATAGTCCGAGACATAATCATTGTCTAGGGACTTCTCCTGTGTAATTATTTTTTTTTTGGTAACCTTACCTCTAATCCTAAACCAGACTCTAAATGTGAATGTTCTGGAGCATTGCCATGAGGGTACTCAAAGAGTCAGATGTATGTAGTGCCAGTTTCAGGCGGCGTAAGATTTAGATTTAGGCTCAATTGGAAACTGAATAATACACTGTCAGATAGAGGCGTCTGTAGCTGCTGGAACTTCAGTGACATCATATTTATTTTTGCCACAAGCCGCTGCTGTTCGGGAAAGGGGAATAACTCTTGACACAAAGGCAAATCCCGGTCACTGCCGCTCTCCTTAATATGTCATAATTAGCGCGCGATAACAGAGCGATGCTCTTTCCTCGCAAAAATGGCTCGGTGAGCACCATAGATAGTTTTCAGAGAGAAAAAAAAATGCTGGAAAGCAGAAAAATATTTTTGACCTTCGTATCCATGTTTGAGGTAAGATTTAGGTTTAGGCGTGACTTAAGAGTAGTATCATGGAACTCTCTCAAGGGTCTTTGCTGATGGTTAGGGGCAAGGGTCGAATCCAAGAGGTCTGGCATATTTCGTAAACAAAGTCTGGACGCTGAAACACCCCCGATTTTACGCACGCTAATTGCTGGAAGAGATAGCACGCCGTATGCATAAAATGCAATGTTCTATCGACAAACACGCGTTCATGCCATGCATGACATTTTATGTCAGTTCGCCCAGTCAGGGCCAAAAAAAAAAAAAAAATCGTCATCAAGAATAATGATTTCGGAATGAGAAATAAGGCATGATAAGTTTGACATTTGAAAAAATGTAGTAAATAGTAGATAATTCTTGGCAATTCTGTAAAACTGCTGCCAGTAAAGTTGCTTTGCCGAAACTTTGCATGTAGCACTAAACATTCGTGTTTTATTAGTCCACTCAGCTTCTCGACAGTCTGGTGAATCGCCATTGGTGCACAAATGCCACGTACAGTCAAATCTTCATAATGATAGCGATACCATTCATTCCAAATAGAAGCAATAATCATAGGCAGACGATCATTCTTCCATGGTGGAGTATGAAATCCCTGTTCTTCTGGTGTTTGAGGTGTATGCAATCAACAAATAAATAAACAGCTCAAGTATATGACATAGTACACATGAGCACGCATACATAATGCTAATAAAACTAAACCATTTAGTGGCATGTTCGAGACTGCCGTATAGCCCGTAGCTTTTATGAATTTGTGCAATTTTTCACTTTGACGCCGTCATGATTCTTGAGTAACCCTTACAAAGTCTCAGAGCGGCGAAATAACCGCTTTATAATGTGCTTTTTCCATTGTTTTATAAGACTTCGGACATAAGAGAATACTGTATCTCTTTGAGTTTTCGCGACTCCTTTTAATCGCGAAAATGCCACTTAAGAGTTGCAAGTGTATCGAATAGACTAGAACAAAGCATTTTTATGTTATGGAAAGATATTCAACAGCATTAGTGTATTCCATCCATTTCGCAATCTCTGATTTCTTCTGCGGTTTTGTTCCGCTACACCAACTAGATCTAGATATCAGACCTAACTGGCATGCGCACTGGATGTGCTAACGATCTTTGGTCCATCATTTCGTATTAATAAACAAGTGGTAAAAATAATTATTGTTTTGTGTCACGGTATAAACGGAGCTGTACAGCCAAGTGGCCTTCAGGGGTCGGTGCGAAATCTATTAACAGGCTGCGCTACAAACAGACACAATGTAGTAATGTGGGCGGCTTTCAGAGCACACGTGATCTAGATCAATGGTTATACTATACTACAACGAACTCCATTGCCAGAAATACACCTATACGCTACAGGAACGGGGGTGTACTAGTCTATTTATTCTCATTCAACTACGACTAGAAATGTATTTTAGTCCTGTGTCTTCCTATACACGAGACTCCGGTTAATAGCGATCTTTAAGAGCGCAGTATTTTCACACAATATGATGCATTTCTACAAAATCAATACTGGACTACGTTACAGATGAACTCAGAGAAAATTAAAAAACATGACGACTGGAGAGTAAAATACATGTACCGATATTTTTATTATTGATATTACTATTAATATTAATATCTCCCTTGCGTCATGACTGATTTCAATTTGTTTCTATTTGTCTTGAAATACGACTCTAAGATTTTTCATTTTTGTTACTTGCATTATGTTTGTAGCTTCATAATGCGACAAAATGCTGAAATTGTGGTGTCATATCACATATTATTGTCATTTGTTTTGTCTCGGGACTCCCTAAACATTCACTCTTCACTCTTCCCCTTCTCAACTCTCCCATATTCGCAGTTTGCGTAATTGCAACATCATTCAGACAAAATAATATCTTTTTTTGCAAGCTGAAATTAAAGATCTCATCTTAAATGCACCTGTCGGTCAGCTGCAGTTGACCCAGGCTCCCATGTGCAGTCGAAGTTATTGCGTAACCCCATTCTAAACAAGCAATGCCGCTGACCTCCCCTTCAACTAATTTTATTGTTGGACAAAGGGCGCTAATTCTCGGCGCCCCCCCCCCCCCCCCCCNAAAAAAAAAATCCCTTTGCACTTCAAGAGTGCAAAAACTGAACATGAAACATGATTTTTTCTTTTCTTGTTTATGGTGCAGAGAGAGATTATTCCCGAATTAGCATTTCAGACTCATAGAAAAGGACTGCTTGTTCCTGACAGTTTCATCACAAGATGGAGTTACTGTGACCCACTTGCGTGTGTCACTTTGCTTGTATTGTGAAAATTGTGAACCAGTTCGTAGCGATCAAAGAGCAAGGGCAATCGATCAACGCTTAAGAAGGGGGTACCCTAACAAACAAACAAACAAATAAAACACACACATCATCATCATCATCACCACTCGAAATAGGAAATGACACCATTCTCAGGAATTATAATCAAAAGGGACAGTCTGTACATGATGTTCGAAGAAATGGCCTTCTAATTACACATGATATGATTTGCATAGGCATAATTATCTCTCCTAAGTGTTAGGCTCAATTGTCAGCACAATTATGGTTATATAAGGTCCTGTTTCTCATTACGTCTTTGGCAAGTGGGTGCCCTTTAAGCACCGCAAAATGTAGTCAAGGAGAGTTACTGCTTAATGAATACAGTGATTTTGTAAAATAGATCTAGATCTATGCCCAAATTGTCATTCCATCTATACACAATGGTCTAAAGTTGAGGGTCTTACGTGAGAAAAAAAAAAGTCAGAAATATTTGCAAGGCATAATTTTGCACCGCATTAGAGATTAAGAATGAAACTTAAAAAGTGGAACTAGTGCTTAAGTATTCAAGACCACGACAAAGTTTCTGGGGAAACTGGGAATTTTTATATAAATCGTGTGTACACATAGGGTAAGCGAAAAACATTTCTTCAAATATCACATGTCCTCTTTGATCATAGCTCATGTGTCTGCTGTCGTTTCCTATTTTCATGTGATCTTTTTTGTTGTCTTTGCATATTGGTTTGTTTGTTTCGTAAGCTTTGAACGCCTCTGCCTCATAAAACGTGTCTCGATCTTACTTCTACTTGCATAATAAATATGATGTATTAAATTTATCTCTAGATCTATATTGTTTTCTTCATGGGAAAATGTGACTTGTCGATGACAAATGTTGCTGAGTTGGCGACATTTTGTGCTTGGAAACTAAAACTTGGAACAACCTCTGTCAGATAATCAGATCAAAAATAATAAAAGAATCCCTGATGTGATCTGAAACATAAACTGACTTTAGAGTGTGGGTTGAAACATTTCTTTCCCACCGGGATTTGCGAGAAATACATGTTCCGTAATGGAATCAAAATATAAATGAACATGGAACGCAATATTTGCATTGACGAAAAACATTGTATTCAACAAAAGTGAAGTTTAGAGATCGCATGGATCTACTTCACTTTAATAAAGCACAAAAGCTCTAATATTCCATAACATTGTTACGTCCTTTGATTGTTTGATTTTTTTTGTACACAAATTCCGATGCCGACATAAGATTGGGTCAAATAATTTGAACGAAATAATTGAGAACCTGCGCATTAACGATGGATTGGCTTACCATCCTTACATTAACTCTGCATACTGAACACTACTAAAGATGCATTCAACACCCAGCATTGATATTATTCCTCCCATAGTAAGAGATCTCATCGTTAATGCGCAAGCTCTCAATTATCACAACTGCACTTGACCGCATTTGTGATATATGACCAAATACGTTAGCACCGACGGTACCGAAGAATCTAATCTAACTGGTTGCTACGATTCAAGATATTCCATTTCAGTGGTTGATACAAATCTCGTACTTTCTAGTCTATTTACAGAACTCGTGTGCTACTGACCATCTCTTGATCTGCCATTGAAGCAACGACTGACCACATGTATATGTAAAGTCTGACAGGTACTGTACTAGATGGTTGCGCCCTTTGAGAGATAATGTCCATCTGACTGTCAGCCCTGAAAGTGGACGCTAATTCACATGGGGACAACTGAGGGAGCGGGCAAAAGAGTACTATAAAATACGCCCTGTCTGGGTGATAAACTTGAATATAAGGTCAAATCCGCATAATAGCAACTGCGTGAGAGCTTGGGCAATGTTGTGATTAAAAGGAGATTGGCTTATATGTCTGAAATATGGAACATGGTGTTGTGATTGAGAGAATATGGGATTACACCAAGGTCCCTTATATGAAATGATATATCGTGATTGAGCGTGTGGTGAAATTAACTGGACTGCAATTAAGTGGGCTATCGGCACGGTCATGTTGTAATGACCCGACAGTGCAGGTCATTCGAATGGATTTTCGTTAGCCCCGAAAGAATTGTTTGTAAAAATCTACAGCAAGACAGAGATCTTGTCAGAGTGGTGGTACTCAACGCCTTTAGCGCATTTTCAACACTGCATTCAGAGAGAAGATTATCCAATGATTTAGCTTGCTGGGGGTAACATTAATTAAAAGTTGGGTGAACTAGCATTTATCTAAATAGAAATTAATTAAAACATTATAATTGCATGTAGTAAAAGTAAATGTTTAGTGTTTATTATGGTGTGACTTCCTGTCAAGTAGCGGTGTTACATTGCCCCATCCATATTTTTTTCTTTAGATACACCGCGACATGACTGCAAATAGAGAGTATCCAAATAAGGTCACTTAGCCCCGGAGGGCGTTACATACCACCAAGCAGCTCGTCCACGTGCAAATTTCTGAAACAGAGATTCTCAGCTGTTGTGTTATTTTGTGGAGGGTGGGGATGGGGGGA
>JAWQUT010000016.1:4059747-4062898 GCA_033807755.1 Ellobium chinense | reverse complement strand
TTAACTACCTCTGTTATTTTGCGAAGGGAGATAATGCAGACAGAAATGACAATAGCTATCGTTGCCAATAGTCAGGTGCTCTTTCCACAGATAATTGAAAAAAAAAAAAAAAGAGAGGAAAAAACGAAGATGGGAGAAGAAGGTGGCGAGGGGGGAGGAGAGGAAGAAGAAGAAAACAGAAGAAGAAGAAGCAGTAGAAGGAGAGGCAATAGTAGTAGTGGTAGTAGACGTAGTAGTAGTAGCAGTAGTAGTGGTTGTAGCAGTAGCAGTAGTAGTAGTAGCAGCAGCCGCAGCAGTAGCAGTGGTAGTAGTAGTAGTAGTAGTAGTAGCAGCAGCAGCAGCAGTAGTTGTAGTAGTAATAGTAATAGTAGAAGTAGTGGTAGTAGTAGTAGTGGTAGTAGTAGTAGTAGTAGTAGCAGCAACAGCAGCAGTAGTTGTAGTAGTAATAGTAATAGTAGAAGTAGTGGTAGTAGTAGTAGTGGTAGTAGTAGTAGTAGTAGTAGCAACAGCAGTAGCAGTAGTTGTAGTAGTAATAGTAATAGTAGAAGTAGTGGTAGTAGTAGTAGTGGTAGTAGTAGTAGTAGTAGTAGCAGCAGCAGCAGCAGCAGCAGCAGCAGCAGCAGCAGCAGTAGTAGTAGTAGTAGTAGTAGTAGTAGTAGTAGTAGTAGTAGTAGTAGTAGTTAAAATATTAGTAAAAGTAGTAGCAGTAGTAGTAAAAATAGAAGTAGAAGAAGAAGATGTCTAACGGCATTTGCAAAAGAAAGATGAGATGTCCGATGGTAAGGAGGAGAATAAGGAAAGGAGAAAATGAGGAAAAGCAGGAAAAGAAGAGGTAGAGCAACGTCACGGCAAATATAAAATGATGACATTAACTACACGAACATTTCTTTACTTATCTGGTAAAGCCCAACAGGACAGAATTGTCGCAAATTTCCACTCGTGCTGAATTTTAATACAACCCTTATAAAGTCAGGCAAAAATGCTTGAAAATCCTTCATCTGTGTAGTTAAATTCTAAAAACACCTAACAGAGAAGAGAGATACTGGTATGTGAAGGAAAATTGATAGGAAATTCCAAGATTTTGCAACAGTAACAACAAGGACATCCATGCTCGCAGTAACACTTTTGTCACTCATCCATAATTTACAGTTGTGTTGTCTTTGCCTCAAAGCTGTCGTAATGCGGTTCAAGGATAACTCCTTCTCCCATGCAGATGTTCGCCCCGATTATAAATTTCACTCACGACGGAACGTACAAAATCTCATGAAGGCATTTTATCCTTGTTTATAGCAGAGAATAAAAAATTGAATTAGGTCGTAGGCTTAAGAAGTGGGTCGTGGTTTTTTTTTTTGCACACGGCACTGCACTGCACTCTTTTTAACCTGGAATACTTAAAATACCAATGAATTTTCATGCAGGCCTGTGACCTCAAATATTGATCAATTACTTTGAAATTTCACAGACATTTTACTTTTATGTTGCTGCAGGGCCCCTAGAAGAATTATTAGTATATTCCTAAAAATAAACTTTTCACAAATATTTGAAATTTGACTTTGCCCACGGTGAAAAAAATTCAACCTCATTAAATATGCATGGAGGTCTTAATTCTTGAAGTATGGGAGGGAATTACTTTGTTTAAGTACCAACCCTGCATAATTACATACAGAATGTACATGCCAAATTTCTAAAGAATTGCTCCAATAGTTTTTTAGAAATCCTGCATGAGAGTAAGCCAACTCTTTGCAAAAATCACTTTTGAGAAAAACGACCAAAACGTAAATATTTTACCTTGCACATGTCATAAATTAGGTGCACTTATAGGCTAATTACAAATAAATCTAAGTGATATTTCATAAACTGTTGGTGGAATTAGTTAAAGAAATGGTTATACGTAGAAAAAATGAAATAATCACAAATTCATCATTTTAAAGGTTTTGATCCAAATTCTGCCACTTGTTCTACCTTAACGTGCTGCGTTATCAACAGTGAACATTACTAATGTTTTGGGAGTTTCCCGTGGTTACTACATTGCGTTAACTAACGTAAGGAGTATGCATACGGCCACGGAGCTTGGTTTACGGTTAAAAGCAGGGTTAGGGGTGGGGTTAAGGAAATACAAGCGGTCTCTAGAAATCATCATCATCCAAGAACTTACCCATGTGTCTCTTTTCTAAGTCTGTGCCTACCCCTAAACCATGAGGCAGGCAGACAATCAGGCAGGCAGGCAGGCAGACAACCTGGCAGGCAGGTAGACAAGAAGAAGGCAGGCAGACAGGCAGACAAGCAGGCTCAGGCGGATAAGCAGGCAGAGAGACAGGCAGAGGACAGGCAGGCAGTCAAGCAGACAGATGGGCAAGCAGACGGTCAGACAAACAGGCAGTCAGGCAGACTGGTAGGCAGTTAGGCAGATAGACAGGCAGACTGACAGGAAAGTAGAACGACAGAGAGACAGAAAGACGAATCAATGAACGACAGGACTGTTTTTAGGACATAGAAGAGAAAAGAAAAATAAGAGGGAAAGCCAGTCCGCTTCTTCCCCTCTTGATCCTATATTGACAAGACTTTATGATCCTTAGGCTAAACATTCCCATCGTAACTAAACAAAACGCTAAAAAGCACGGACTTCCCAAATATGACGTGATCTAATGCCCTCCTCTTTCACTCGTTTCTGTTTTCCAGGACGCTTCTCTGTTTCTGTCTGTCTGTCTGTCTGTCTGTCTGTCTGTTCTCTCTCTCTCTCTCTCTCTCTCTCTCTCTGAATCCGACCCAAAACAGTAAATCTGTCGTACATAACTCACATTTTAATTTTTTCACAACGTAGAATCTTGGCGATATCTCTCTAAAGGAGGGTTCACATGATTCAAGTTTGGCTTGTATTTCGACTGCTAAAGATTGAAAATAAAACTACCTACAAACCGATAACATGAACGTGGACAGGAAATGAAATTTTTGGAAGTGGGGACAGTAGAAACGAAAAGCAAAAATTTGCCCATGTGTAACACACACACACACACACACACACACACACACACACACACACACACACACACACAGAGGCTAGGAAATAAATTTAATAAAGAGAGCGATTTCAGGTTATCCTAATGAGTGTTCCCCTCCAGATAATCTCAATGACAACAAAACGGGGGTGATA
>JAWQUT010000016.1:4037247-4054747 GCA_033807755.1 Ellobium chinense | reverse complement strand
CACTGTTAGCTAGACCTTTTCGGAGGCATGGTAGATCTAGAACTGGACAAATTTACTGAGCAGAGCGAACCAAATGTTGATAACGGAAGCGGAAGCGAGTTATTCTAAAAATATTACTGGCCGTACCAGGGGCGAAGGGTCCATATAATCAAATAATCCCTGATTACCAGGCGAAAATGCCGTTGGTCGTCCTTGGCCTTCGTGGCAAGTTAAACAAGAACACCGCCGAATTCTATTTATTTGCTCTTTGCCAGGCCTAGTCTTACTTTGACCTACGTTCAGAACCTGATACCCCTCAAATTTTCTCTGCTCTATTCACTGATTAATAGGGATAAAGAAGAACCTGGACACCCCTACATCCAAATGTGGAGTGGCCTCACAAAAAAAAACTCAATGAAAGCAATGAAATTCCACCGGCTAGTAAAGAAGAGCTGCTAACCAAGGTCTCCGCTTGATTTGTGGCACTTTCACCTATTGCGGTTTAATGTGATGCGGAGCAAAAATAACATATTGGTAAAAAGAGACACTATTCTATAGCATTTAGTGAAATTCATTATTATCAAGGGCCTCTTTATTCGACAATAATTAACACTGTTGCTGACAAGTGACATGCCTTCAGTCACAAGTTTACGACCACTTTTATTTTTCGCTCAGTTTAGAAATGAATCCACACTTGCAGAAAGCCACATGAACAGTCTCACCACACATATCTCCATTCACAAGCCCAGTGCTGGTGTTGCCACGTTGCCTATTTTATAGTGCAATGTAGCTGAATCCCAAAATCTTTGGTTGGGGAAAGCACCTTGGGGTACATTTACTTTTTTTATGAAGGAGGTTTCTGACTTTATGAAACATACAAACAAACTTATTAAATAAACATAAATTCTTCTTGGGAAATAACATGAATGACAAAACGTCTTGGAAAAGTAATTTAGTTGGCCTCCCAGTTCTCAAAACCGGCAAGGTTTGACGATGGCAATACTCACATAGGCCTACCCATTTGCAAGAAGGTGGACTTGGCTTTATGGTGTAGACTGGGCCTGAAATTGATGTTTTCTATAAAATTAGTATCCTCTTGTTTTAGATCTGGATATTTGGCTAGAGGTGGAAACGGGGGAGGGAAGGGAGTCGCTGAGCATAGAGCGGTTTGTCCAAAGATGTTAGTCAGTCTGCTACCCAAGCAACCAAATGTCATTCTTTTTAAATATAGACAGATTGTCATTCCCCTGCGGTCTGGATGGGTTTTTCCTGCAAGGTCGTGTTCCCAATGTTTTGTTTATTAGCCTAGGCCTGCTAGGTCTAGCTTAATTGGACCTTAATTTTCTACTCTTTTGGAGCCATTACACCTTGGTGAGTGGTAATATTCATGTATTTTTGGCAATCCTGGCCCCGTAACTAATCTGTACTTTTTTGTGCCTTTTCAGCCAACCTGTTTCTAACTACTCAAACTTTTGTTGTAGGTTTTCAGGAATTGTGATGATGCCTACGGATTTTTTAAGTCCATTCTCTGTGTTACAGTATCATACTGTGAACATCAAATGTGACTCTAATAACGGATATTATAGCACTTTCGACTAATACCACATACGTGACTATACGTGACAATCATGTTCAACTATGATTACCCTGTTGAGAAAATCAGCCTTCGCCCCTGGGCCGTACATTTCTGATCAAACGCTATCGCGAATTTAATTTTTAATCATAATCGCATTTTTCAAAATCACTCAGTAAGAACAAATGATTTTGTTTGTTTATGTTGGCAGGAACAACAGCCTTTATCTCACAATTCTTTGCACCAAATTTCAGGTCGACACGTTGTGCAGTTTTCGAGTCTATAGGACTATTAGGGGTTGTTTTGTTGTAGCTTTATAGTATAGATTAAGTTTTATCAGAATTCTTAAAAAGACCTTACTTAAACTATTCGTGGAATCGCTCAAATGTTTACCAAACATCACACTCTATTTTATAACAGGTTTATTCTAATGAGATACAACGCCAGGTCTTCTTAACAGCCACTTCCTGATCAAAACAAATATGAGATAGGTATAGATGAACCTATGGACAGTGAGAACAGTCAACAGATCCATGTTCTCACACGTGACTGCGCTACAGCCAAAGATCAGCAAAATCTTCCTCCACAGGCGTGACCCAAGTGACCATTTTTCGCCGGAAAAAAAAACAACATGAACCACTGAACTTGCACCTGAACAGAATTCAGCCGCAGTTATAAATCACCAGCATTTTCTAAGAAACAGTAACACACTACCTATTTAAATGTCTAGCCCTGAAAATTTTGAGGATATTCTACCCTCCCGGACCGGCCAGACATTGGAAAAACTAATGGTGATGGCGTACAACTAGAAAAGACCTGTGCCTACTATGCCATGGTGTCAGGCCGAGTGTCTCAAGATCAAGTGGCTGCAGGATCGGGAAAATAAAGTAAGTAAAGTAAAGACGACCCTCCCCCCCNCCCCCACACACACACACACGCACACACATACACACACAATCACAAAAACACACACAAACACACACACACAACGCACAAACACACTCACACACACAAACACACAACACACATAAACACACTCACACACACACACACACACACACACACACACACACACACACACACACAAATATGCTTTACACCCATTTTTCTCCCCATCCCTATCTACTGCAAAGGATGCTATATGCTGCAAAAGATGAAAGCAAATGTTTTGTATAGACTATCTTTTATATGCCCCAAAGTACATGTACGTACATATTTAGATCATAATAATTATGTTCTCCCTACCTCCCCCCTACTCCTTCCATCCGACCTGAGACTTCGGCTCCTCGAGTGCAGATCAACTATAAACATGAGCACACGAGAGTGTGACGTGTGTGTGTATGAGTGTGTGTGTGTGTGTGTGTGTGTGTGTGTGTGTGTGTGTGTGTGTGTGTGTGTGTGTGTGTGTGTGTGTGTGTGTGTGTGTGTGTGTGTGTGTGTGTCCACGCATGCAAGTGTGCGTGCTTCTCTGCTTTGCATATATATTGTACTCTCCTCAATCCTCCATGGAGTTTGGGTGCATATCTGAGAGAATGTAAATATGCTTAACCGTATGTTTAACCGTCGAGAGCCCGCTTTGGGGATTAACCGTCATACAAATGCAGTCTGTTATCATTGTTTTGTGCTGCGTGTCATCCCGTTACCAATGTACGTGTTGTCCGTCTACGTACCACAGTTGTGGTCTGGATTTTTAGAAAATAATTTTGAAACTTGCTGTTACCACTTCTTTCGTTTTCTTTCTCTCCTTTCTTCTTGGTTCCTTTTTTTTCTTATCATTCGGACCTCAAACCTGCGTCTTCCAATCTTTACTGTTGAAAAGCAAACTCGGCTTACAGAAAGCCGTAGATTTTAACTGAACATAGATGGATTCACTTGCGTATTTCAAATACCAAATGTTTTTATTTTAATTTTCCTGACCGTAACGTCGAAGGGACAATAGACTAACGATCTGCAAAAGTTCTATGTAGATCTAGTATGAAATGTTTTCCTCGTGAAATTCGGAAGTGCGTCAAAATTCAAATCAGTGACGTGTTCCATCACGCCTCTCGTTTCGTTTTATACCCCGGATGGACGGACCATTATATGGTCTTGTGTCAGTTTTGGGCCTGTGGCTACAACACCTCTCCCTCACTCCCCTCCTCCTCCCCCCTCCCCCAAACCACACACCAGCCTTCGAAGTAGGGGTAGGAATCGAAGTGAATTGACACTGTACGAAAACGAAAGAAAGCGTTACAGTAGATTGCATGACTTGTGTAGTTTGAATACTTCTGCTTGGGATGTCTGCATTTTATTAAACAGCATCATTTCCATACATTATACAGAGATAACACTGCTTTTATATCCAAGTAAATGAATTTCATGCGAAGTGTACTTTCTTGCTTGACGCCACACCATCAAATCGGACAGTGAAAATATTATTTTAGACTAGACTAGACCTAGTCTTGCACGCGACAAGAACAGTTTCCTGATGTCTTAAGCCCGTCTGTCCGCACATTTCAGCAGTCATTCATACATAACCCGGACATTATCTCTACACCCAAACAAAGATTTAAGAGTCTTCAAGAAAACGTGATGATTTGAATAGCCCAGCACGCTTGCTCACGACAAGATCTGAATACACCCTCACATTCCTTCCTTATTATTTGTGCCATTTCTGTTTTCATTTTTTTTAAATTTTGTATTTGTAAGCTGAGGTAGAAACGAAAGCGTGTTTTTGGGGAGGATGGGAAGGGGGAAGTGTCCGTGGTATTTAGAAACAGTTTGCGGCGTATCCATGGAAATGACATGCTGCAATAACACAGGAATTTAATAGAGCATCTTCCTTCACAGACGTCCAACTGACTTTCATGCTTGCTTTGATTGGATGAAAAACGCGTGGGAGATGCCTGGTCCATCTGCGCTGATGCGATAGATAAATTTGCCATGTTGATTCCACATCCGCCTAAATAACTTTTTATGCTTTGAATTGTTTCTACTTCTTTGATCTTCTATTCATCTTTTTAAATGTTAACAAAAAAGTAAAATTTTGTTAAGATGTTGTATTCCCCATTGTCAAAGCTAGCTCACATCTAGACTACCTCATTATTTTGCCTTGGCCAACGAGTTCAGGGTGCAAGATTTCTCAAAACCTCAAAGAGTGGCTTAGGCAAATGGGAAATGAGCATGATGATTTGGATTTCCAGAAGAAGCTTAAACGTTGCTAACCAACGTCAACGAACTTCAAATTTCCGATAAGGTCCTTCCACTACCATTTCCGACTATTGTCGAAGTTTAAGAGGGCATTCTAAACTGGACCACTATTGAAATCTTAATACCGTAAACGGCTTTCTTGCATAGGTGGCACCCGGATCGAGCTCGTTGATTGGTGTGATCATGATTGTTGTGCTTTGAAATGACCCAGGTTTGCCCGATTAAAACATTGCAATCCAGAGTCATCAACTGGGCGTCATGGGGCCGAATTCCTTGAAAGATATGAGCACAATCATTTTGCTATCAGGAGTACATATTAATGGCATGTTAATGTAGGACAATTTTGGTTGCTCTCCTCCCACCCCCTCGGCTACTCATCTCAGCTACTTCCTTATATTGATACTGTCCTCAAAAACGGTCTAAACTTCTGGACAAAATGATACCAAAATTGGCATAATGATATGACTCTTTAATATTACGGAATGAATCAATACGTACGATATGAGAGAGGCACTATGTCCTCTCTATACTGTAGACCGCACAGTGTTTCCAAAAAAGACATCAGTTTGCTCTGAGATCTTTCTCCTCCCAAGAACAGGAAAAAAAAACCGGGGGGAACAAGGGCGACGACTCTCGAGTACACCGCACTGAGCTAATCATTCACCACTCTACATAACCAAATACTAATAACGATACCAATACCCCATTTCCTAATAACAGGGATTACGGGATGTGACCACGAGATGACACTGTCAGGAGTTATGTCCCTGCAATTGGCGTCCGCGCTAGGGCGTATCCCATTAGAGTAATGTCCCAGAATAAAACGTAAGGACGGGCATTTTCACCGTCAGAAGGGTATACAGTGGTGGGGCTGTTTCCTCTCTCTCTCTCTCTCTCTCTCTCTCTCTCTCTCTCTCTCTCTCTCTTTCAATTTAAATAACACATTAAAAAAACTACTGATGTTCTGCATCCAGGGTGAATCATTTATATCCCTGGTTATATTTAGTTGTCTCCGGACAATGCATCCGCGCCAAGGGACTACGAAACAGGTCTAATTATTTTTCTCTCTCCCTACAAAGAGCTATAATAATATGTGCCTGGGGTGTTCCCGACAGAATCTCGTCACAAAATTATCCTATCAGCGTTTTCATGATTGATATGCCGTAAGAACCACAGAATTTGTAATAAAAAAAAATCCGCAGAAGCACTATTTTGCAAGGTCGCGTAAACGCAATCATCTGTTGGAGACCAATACTTTTGAACCCATGGATTAACAAGTACATGTCAACAAGCACGGCTGTCATCGTCAAAAGAGACAAAAACCAATGTGGTTCACATGGAGACATAAAAGAGGCAGGAGAGGGGGCCCTGCGTCAGTGACGGCGCTTATAAGAATTAGCACTTCTGTAGATTTTTTTTTCTTGTTTAATTCTGAGATTTAAGACATCAGTAAATTTAAATGTCGTGGAAACCCGGTCCTTCCTTTCAAGTTGTGTAGTATTTTCGAATTCCAGAAATAACATTTGATGTTGAAAGTATGAGAATCGGAACAAGTTGTGTGCAGTTTCTAGTTTCAGTGCTTTAAGAGTTGAGGGAACACCATGTGAAAATGAAAACAAGAATCATTATTTGCCAAACTCGCAAATCTTTTCGCATTGCTATACAGTGTTTCACGTCTCATTCACAATACCTACATATAAAATAGTATAATACGCAATAATATAAATGAAAAAGCCTAACACAGTCATTGTTACTAGCCGCGGTCCCACCCCCTTCCCCCCCCCTTATAGGTCTATAACCAATTCTCGTTTGACACATTAGTGAATTGGTTGTCGCGAGATAAGTGTCTCTCCCAACGACAAAACAATTAAACCTCCCACTTCAGAGCCGAACCCACAAAACTCTTAGATTCGAAGTCTACAGAATGTAAGAACGACACACAAGCCGCATCAAAGTTGGACGCTCTTCATCATTATCATCACTGTATCAGTGTTGTGCGCGTGTTGGTGGTGTATGTACAGCGGGCCTATGACGATAAGATCGTCATACCGCCTTTATTGCACATTGCACCATGACAGTTCATCTCATAACACAATTTTATTGATGGTTATACACTTATAAGTGTTCCCTTCCATAACCATTGTGCCTGCCCCCTTCGAAATATCCACCCAGTCTACGCCACTGACGACTGTCCGTTAGTAAAAAAAAAAAAATGAGAATTAGTGTTTGTCAGTGCCCCACATGTTACGCTTTATTGCCCATCTCTATCTGATATAAAACAGCAGTGGCATTTCATTAATTACTTTATGTGACACACCCTCGGCAGTTTGTCTTTGTTTCGATGTGAGCTAGATTGTTAAAAAAATATAATATGCATGCGTGCCTGAAATGACATTTTCTTGACAATGATGTTTATTTTCTTTGTTCTTGTATGTATTACAATCGACCCGATACATTAATGAATGGAGGTTCATTTATCCAGTGACTTTCATATGATAAATATAGTGAACAGAACTCCCCTATGCTGTCTGAAACATATTGCCAAAAAGGAGAAATGCTCGTCTCCCTATATACTGTCCTTTCTTTAGTCGTGAACATGCCGTCAAAAATTGCCAGCATAAAGTGGAGATGAAAAAATAACGTCTAGAATATGAAAGCAAAGGATTTAATCCATTGTTTGAATGCCATAGGTTTGAAAATTGAGAGCTTTCACGTTAACGATGAGTCTCTCTTCATCGTAATAACTACATTAGTGCATCAGTGCTAAATGCAGCCTTAGTAGCATTCAAGCATGCAGAGTTAATGCAGTTCCCAAGCTGGTAAGAGATTCCATCGTTAATGCGTGAGTTCTCAAATAACTGAAGTACAGTTTGTCTCAATATACCTGAAAAAGCGAATGAAAAATGCAATGGAAAAAAAATGCATTAAAAAAATGGGAACGACTGTACTGGAAATCGTAACGTGAAGCAGTTGGCACAAAATAGAAAATATCTAATTTCAGTTACAACATTGAATTTCTGTTGTTGACTTGATACTATTCAAGCATTTACGCAACCATAACATTTCATTGCTAATTCTGTGCCAGCGCTGAGAACGGCAAATCATACGATAAAGTTACAAGAGAAGGACAAAAAAAAATCATTCATTCATAACGGATTGCGTGCACGCCCTTTAATAAGTGTTATTTTGAAATGCTATATTCATGTTTTCAGGCGTAATTCTCTGTTTAAAATAAAAATAGCAAAGCCCACGCAGATTTGCGAGAGTGATTGTAATAGCTCCATACGTTTTTGTCTTTGTATTTTGCATTCTTTACCAGTGTGCTAAATTGCAAGTACAAATGCTCACACAGCGCAGGAGAGAGAAATAACAATACACATATTATAGAGAAAGATATACTGGACTACCAACTGACGTCACTCGGCTCTATGTCGTGCTGTGAAGATGGCATAAATATAGGCAGTGGGTGACATGACTCACTCTTTAAATAGATTTTATAACTTGGAGGCACAGAGGACTGTTTAGTCCAGAATATTCTAAAACAATGGACCACGTCCAACCCAACAGGCATCAGCAGCGAGACTTTGATGACTTTCAAAGCAGTGTTTCAAAAAAAAAAAATGCAAGGTCTCTTTTAATACTTTGCTAACCAGCTCTTATAGACGTTTCTGTCTCTTATTCCCAGCTATTTCATTTCAGACTCATCTAATATCTTATAACCTAAAAATATTCGGTTATACGAAGCAGTCAGTAGCAAATCAATGGACAAGACTCTACTATTTAAGGCACAGGAATTAGGCCAACTGTTTTACTGGCTGATAAACTCGACACAGAATAAACGTAGGTAGGAAAGCCGTTTATGGTATTTGTATTTCATACGTGGCCCGGGTCAGAACGGTATCAAAATCCGTATATCCTCAAAAATGGAAAGTGGGAACCATATCGGAAATCGTCAACGTTGGTACGCAGAGTGTTCATGATGGATTCTATAGTCGATGTTGTCAAGGGGCTTCGAAACTGCTAAGCAAATGCTAAAAAATTTACCCGGCAGGCTATCAGAATCAAACAAAGAAAAAAAATTCTGCTGACCACGGCTTGCCCGCCATCTTAACAACTTTGGAAAGTTACAGTTAGCTGACACACCCGTTGCCTTAAACTTGCACTTTTGTCCGAACAAAACAAATAAAAAAAATCCCAGTCAACACAGTTGGGACCGTGTCTACCTCTCGCCGCAGTGATGTGGGACCCCCCATCCTTTTCATATCTCCTTCTCCCTTTGGGCATGATACATTGACCTGTTTTAGACCTTATTACTAGGGTATCGCGAGTTGCTTAGCCTTTGTCCCACTAGCAATGCGGATCAAAATAATGGTGGAGTCTGTAACGGTCCTGGAGCACAATCAAACACTCACGAATCCTTCCCCCTCCCCACCCTACTCCCAAACCCAGCCCATCAATCCACCTCTTCAAAGACAAACACAGCTATAAAAGTTCACAGGAATTAGTTCCAGTATTGGTTCTGCAATCCTTGGCTCTCCTACAACAGACCTGAAGTGTCGTGACGGTCGGCTTGCCACCGAGATGAGCTCGCACGCTCCTATCGCCTTGATAGATTTAAGAGTCAATCAAATTACTTATATTAGACTGGGCCAGATCTAATAGACTGTGTTACTTAATACCGCCGTGTTCCAAGATCGGTTTTTCTTAGCTTCTCTCTCCTCAAATGCTCAGTCGCCTCCCTTGTAGGTAGGTGGCGTTGAAAGTTTTTGGCACCTGTTGCTTTTTCTTCTTTTGGTCCTATTAACATTTTTAGTTATTCCACATATACCACTATGATTTCGGGAAATTTCTTCCATGGGGGTAAAATTACTTCTTTTGCCAGATCTTTTGACGGGAAGAAAAAGGGGGGTCAACGCCCAAAATTTTTCACAACTTTTGAAAAAGGTCACCTCAAATTCTGATTTGGTCCCCAATTTTTCACTTAGCTGGTTTTTACCACGTGCGAATACATAGGCCTACACACTTTATTTTTTTATCTAGAAGGTCTAATTTGTACCTGAAACTTTAAAATGAGATGCTGTACTTAGATCACAGGTCATTTTACATATTTCTACACACTGACACTGTCTGTCTGGGCTCCAACAAAAGGGGATTTTATATATTAGCGGATTAATTGGGTTGTACACAATGAGTGCAGTTTGCTCCTCTAATAGATTTCACAAACCTGAATAAAGTTTATTTAAATATGCCGTGCATGAGAGGCAGCACAGAGATTGTTGACAATCCGTGAGGATTCATACTGTAACTGTCATACACACGACTCCTCTGAATTACATTTCTCTAGTAGAATGGAAAATATTGCAATTAAAGGAGTTGCAGTTTTTCAGCCACGTGCAGTGTACGAGTACATAACGATAGTACAGTAGTATGTCATTTTCATAGAATAACATGGGATTCAGAATAAACTGCGATTGAGTAAAGACTATAATAAATTTAATCAGTTATGGTAAGGAAGAAGGAGCTCAGTGGGGGGAGGAGAGGCGCCTTCGCGGTCTAAATATTTTTGAGTGCGGGAGGGGAGCGGGAGGAGATGATGTGGGTCTGATCTGTAGATGCTTTGAGTGCTTGATCTCACCATCAATTTTCTACCTAAACTTCAGTTCAGTTCACAGCTTCCTCGAAAATCAGAACTGAATTCCAATTTCAAAAACCAAGAGGAACTTAATTGTATCTGAAAACTGTGAGCTAGACTTAATCTTAGGGCTTTTCTCCCTCACTGAACTGAACTTGATATGAACTGAACTGACTTTTTGGTGAACTTGCCCAGCCCAATACGATGGTCCCTGTAAGGAAAATGCAAACTGCGGGCCCTTACGTGAAGGGCTCTCCGTCATGGACTCCATAAAACAGTACTAAAAACTGACCAGTCTTAATGAGGTGGTACCAGAAGCCAGGCAGATGGTGCTTTTATGACCAGTTTTAGATCTATGCTAGACGTACTATTCATTTTACGATTCATGGGACTGGCATGGCTGAGATACTTGTTTACAGGGTATAATAACAGTACTGATCTCAATAACAGCAAAGCAGAATGACAGCAGCGTGTAAGACGCGAGCATGCCCCAAAATGCTCAGCAAATGAAAAGGCCGAGAGCCCTTAAAAACTTGGCTTGGACAAGCGATCACAACAGCCCGAAATAATTACAAAGCACAAACAATGAAATGTGTCGATTTTGTTGGATTCAAATCCAAGCAGGGATCTACTTGAGTTATTATGAAAATGTGAGACTTCAGCCAAGTGAAAAGTGAAGGAGTAACCAAAGTCCACTTTCTTTTCTTGTAGACGTAAAGTATTGCTTTAAACAAAGATAAGTATTCAATAAATCTGCTATACTAAAGAAGGAAGAGAGTATGTTCCTCAAACTATTCATCCGATTCCAGCTCAAAAGTAAAAAAGAAAAAGGAAAATAATTTTAGCAATGTTTGCATTTGACCTGATTTTTTTTTTTACTATTACCTGAAACGTCAATAATGGTTTATTCCATGAGTAAACAGCCTCAGGTATTTTCGCTTGGAGTCAGCAGGCTTGAACGTATTTGTTTTGTTCTCAGCTATCCCTTGGGGAGTACGAAATTAGTAGAAGAGAGCAGGGATTTGAGCGAAGCCATCCATGCATACAATATATGCAGTCTCCGTGAGTTTATTGCATGCCTCAGGGCTCACTTCGGGTGGTCGTGTCATATCAAAAGGGATTTCAACAGAATGGCATGGCTGAACACCAGTATGTGTCATACGGATGTTTTGTTGTTGTTGTTGTTGTTGTTGTTGTTGTTGTTGTTGTTCAAATATGTATATTTTGCAAAATGCTTTGCACCTTTCTCTCTCTCACTGATGTCAAGCTCCTGAAAACTATTGCGCAAGTTCAAAGTGGGCTTCAGTAGACTTCATTTCCCTTAGCGTATGCCAGTATTGGGTAATAAAAGAGTCCCACAGTAGCTGAGATCCGATCGGGCAAAATATTTCAAATTAAAGTTTCAATATGTTAACACTCTCACAGAAAGGTCAACAATCGCTCATTTGACTCAAAAGACCCAGGAGGTTCTTCTAGTACCATAAAAAAAAGTATTTCTGTGTCATTAGTCCAAGGTCAGAATGGTTTCGGTATCCGACCATTTCAATCGCAATCCATTATCCTCATTCTCAAGTCTGCCTTGCTGAGAGCTTGTGCATTAACGATGGGATCTCTTACCATCGTAAGAATTCAAGTAACTCAGCATGTTGAACGCTACGATGGGTGCATTTAGCAACGATGCACTATTATAATTCTTACGATGCTAAGAGAACCCATTGTTAGTACGCAAGCTCCCAACTGACTACTCATACTTCCGTCTCTTCAGATATGACCTGATTAAAAATGATCTAGAATAATGATAGGTCATTGCGACAGGACTAAGCTTTCACAAATGGATCTATCTATCCTAAAATGGAGCTATGAAGTACTTTGTCTATCAGCTATTTAGGACGTTATTGTCTGCAATTCTCAGATTATTTCACTTCAGCCTCACCAATTTGCACTGATTTAAAAGGAAACGGGTGTGGCAATCGCTGTTTGCAAAACTATTGGACAAGAAACTACCCTTCAAGGCACCGAAATCACTAATCATACCAATGTAGTAATAACTCGACGAGGGAGCGTCCTAGATCTAGGTACGAAAGCTGTTTACGGTAATGAGATTGCAATAGTAGTAGGCCAATTTAGAATGCACTGTCAATATTCGATGAGCGTCGAAATGGTTGTGGAGAGGCCGTATCAGAAGTTCGATGTTCGTCAAAGTTAGTAAGCACAGTGTTAATCAATCGATACCGGAAGCGGAAAGGGTGGTGAAGCCTATAATTAGGATTGAATCTCTTCCCAACACGAGTTCCAAGAAAAACCAGAAATGGTGGGTAGAAAACATTCCATTTCGCTTTATTGCAATCCGTATTATAGTTCTTTCGATTAATTATATTTCAGAAGCAGTTTATTTTCTATTAACTCTCCCACCTTTTCTCCAAAACTAAACAAAAAATCGCCTGGCTTAAATGTACCTTGGGACAGATTCTTACTTTTGCCCATTCTACCAACTGTGTCTAGACCATGGCGGTAATAAATAAAATTAGGGTCCACTTCACCTGAGTGTATGTGTTCTCACTAGAGCACAATTTTTTTTTTTGGCTGGGACGCGACAATAAAGAAAGAGAGAGAGGCAGAGAGGCAGAGAGAGAGAGAGAGNAGAGAGAGAGAGAGAGAGAGAGAGAGAGAGAGAGAGAGAGAGATTTTTGTATGTCAGATGAAACAAATGAAGCATAACATGGCTGCACTATCGACTGTCTGGTCAATACTTAGAACTTTTTTTCTCTTTGTTTCCCAGATTTCTCATGGTCTTTAAAGTTAACTGTAAGCTCTGTTATCTCTTGCCCTATGTCTATTTCCTCTTCCCTGCCTTACCAAAAATGGTGTTCTAGCCGGCACAGTTGTGTTCGGGCGAAAAGGACATTCTTACCCCAGTGGCTGGGATCTATCGGAGCTGATCATAAATCTGTATATTAAAGAGTAAATTCTGGGAGAAGGTGATTGACTCAACTGCTCTGCTACTGGCTGTCAGCCTTCACCCGTTTCATAGAATGTCTTGATCCCGAACTTCACTAGCTCGAATTTCTCGCCTACACACAGCAACGTTTTTCGCCCAGACTTTACAACTTTATATTCAAAATATAACTCGCATCCGTCCTGTGAATGGGACAGTAGGTGACAGAAATAAGATTGCCTGCTAAATAGAGGTTCTTGCGTTGTCGTTTACACAACTGCTAAAGCAGTAGTGAAACAGCATGCACTCTCGCTCGCTCAATGAACGGGACACTGCTGGATGTCAAAATTTAGGGCTTTATCCACTCATACGTTGCTCGATGGGCCTCACATTGCATGGCGCCATCAGTGAATGGAAAGCGGAATTCGAAATGGGGAAAAGCGGCACAAACTTGTCCTTACATTGATAATGGAATATCGCACCTTCGATGAGCAGACTTTGACACTAAATCTCCTAAATCCAATTTCATGCAGGTTGATGGTTCCGACCAAAATTTACGTACAACGGTTTCGGAGTTTATCGAGTTCAAAAATAGCGTGCTAAGTGCCCAGTCCATTCTTTTGGTATAGATTTACTCCACGAAATTCGAAGACCTCTCGAAGGCCAATATCTATCCCAGTTCCTTAAAATGCCATTGCATGCGGTTTTACTGTAAATGGCTACTCTGTCTCAAACTCTCAGCTCCTAATATGATTGTCTGGTCATAGAATTGCTCAGTTCTTGGTCCACTCACCTAGCTAATTCCAACTTAAATCCCCGACGGAGTATCCATTTCAGTGTCGTAATACTTGATTAACGGAACGCTAAATCAGATTCTCTGGAGGCAGATTTCCTCACCTGGCACTGGCGTACAGAAGTGAGAAGTTGAGCAATGGACAGGGGCAGTGAATGTGCTGGAGAGATATTGATGTCTAAGGCAGGGTGAAAGCGAGACGGACAGTATTGCCAGACCGCAATCTTTAAACTCGCCAATTTAAGAGCCAAAGCTAGCCAGACAGAAAAAAAAATAAATCAGTAGGCATTTCCTCGTGTACGTCGTCCAAAGAAGTAAAGTTTTGGCTTGTTTCAAAGTCTCCTAAATGGATAGTTGGCTCAGGGAGACTAATAAAAATACCGCTAAACAATCAATCACCCAAACAAAGGTAGCCAAAAAAAAAAAAACCACCAAGGGAGCTTATTCAGGGAAAGGTAAATGCAGTGGTTTCATATTAAGAACGAAACAAGGGTGTCACGCTAAAGGAGGAAAGTAATAAGATCTGGATCTACAGCAAGTAAAGTTGTACAGAAATGGCAAACTGAAGACGAATAGTACAAGTCAGGTTACCGGTACTGTCCAGTATGACCCGGAAAACCCATGAACAACCTTTACATTGTATGTTATTGGCTTATGTTTTTCTGACGTGGGTTCGATCTATATATTTGATCTATAGTTTGATCTTCACTCAGCCTATGAAAACATTATGAATTGTTTGTCCGAAATCATGTCTTGAATGCACTACTTAGAGAAATCCAATATCCATTTTTAAAAGAGAAACAAATCACTATCTCGTTTTGGTAAAAATATACTTGGCAAAAGGGATTCTTTGGAAATACGTTCTACTGGTGAATGCTCTATAACGTATCATAGTTCAGGTGTTGTTTTTTTTTGAGATAGAGCTTACTGAGCTACATTTAAACGAAACAAGAAGTTTTACCGGTTTTTGTCATTGGCACTGTTTGGTGTAAGAGTTTGACGTGAGCTCATGTTGGGAGAGAGCATGTTCTCTCATGAGTGACATTTTATGAAAGCTCTGAGCAATTTGCATACAATATATTGAAATTATATGCCATTATCGTTAAACATTTCACAGTTTCCTAACCAGGAAGTTATTCAAACTGGAGGTCTAAGGCACGACGTAATTGGTAATTGCAGGCCAAAGGCATCAAACCCACATTTTGTTCAAGGTAACGTTTGTTGGCCTGTACTGCCTCCAAGAGACGAAATGGTCAAAGTCACGTCGACCTGTTCAATCCCTGGCCAACAGGAATGATTACTCTATGAAGAGAGAAGTGCCATGGTTCAGCGCTATGAATGAACAATTTCTGGTGAGATTTAGCAGTAGAATCCGGCTGCTGATATATCTAATGGCTCGCTACAGGTTATATTTCCGGTTTAAAAGCTATATTCCGGTGGCCATACATGGCCACAAATAAACGGAATCTCGAACGGCATTGATTGGGGTTTGTGGAACTGAAAGGCCTTAATTTTGTAGACTTTGTTTGGATAGTGAAGGAAAACCAATGACGCCCCTGTCATCGTGCCATGACAAATGAGACAAATAAATCCGAAATGTTAATAACCACTCATTTTGTTGATAATTCACTGAGTGGTAGATAAATCACAACTTCCATTTAATCCAAGGGCACTTGATGTCATGTAGGGCCAGCTTTAGTGAGGATTTGAGGAGAATGTCAAGCTGCACAGAACAAGTGATAATGCAGACTGTGGACGGATTGCGACTAAAGCTATCGACGGAGCGGGCCAACGAGGGCACACAGGACTATATTATGAGCGTGGCGCAAAAGCTCAATGGAACTTTCAATCAATGCAATCAACAAAGCACGATAAAGGCGTCTGGATTTAGCTTAACTGTGGAACTTGTGCACAGCAGCGTGGCCGAACGGTTAAGGCGTTGGACTCAGACCCTTAAGGTCATGGGTTCGATTCCCAACCACGTCATGTTGTACGTGCCTTGGGAAAGCGCTTCATTCACATTTTCCTCAGTCCACCCGTCTGTAAAATGGACACCTGGTTATAGGCAGTGGAAGATATTGTTAGAATACTAGTGATCAGCGCTTGTAAATGGCAGCGGCACTGTATGCTTCCTAAGGAGCTGATAACGTCTTAGAGTGATCAGGCCTGCTGGGGTAATAATATTGTGAAGTCGCGTGAGTGGGCATTGGTCTGGATACGAGACTTATAAATCTCATCATCATTATTATTATTACTACTCACTATATTTCTTTTTCAGACAGTTTCTTTGTCTTATCTAAATTCTACTCGCAGTTGCTCGGGTTGCACTTAATGACAAGCCGCCGCTGCCACAAAGATCAGACTGTACCTTTGCTAATTTTTAAAAAAATTTTTGGTTTCTAAACTTATTTACTGAGAAGAGAAATGAAATAAGTCAGCTTGGCAATTTTTGTAAGTGTAACAAACACGCAAACAACTTGGCACGTGGTGGTGATCTGTTCAGCCAAAGATTACGATCTGGTAAAATAATATCAAGATTGATATTTAACCGATCTAATTCGAAGACAATGACGCCCAGCTTCGTGATAACACATGACAAATCATGAAGTGATTTGAAGAGTATACACAGCGATTACAAAGATGCTTTTACTACGGTGTTTACGCCTTTGGACTCAAAAATCAATAGGCCGTGACTTTGATTCCCGACCGCGCCCATGTTGTAAGTGCCTTGGGAAAGCATTTCATCCCCATTTTCCTCAGTCCACCCGTCTGTAAAATGGGTACCTGGCTATAGGCCTTGAAAGATATTGTCAGAATGCTAGTGATCAGCGCCTGCAAATGGCTCCCCAGGGAATTGATAACAATTTACAATGATCAGGTTTGCTGAGGTAATAATAGTGCGAAGTTGCGTCAGCGAGCATGGAGGCTGGATACAAAACTTATTATTATTATTACAATTATTATTACATGGAGGTCATGCCGCTTCTAGAGAGCCTAATAAGGCCTTTACAGGCCATGGCCGTGGTTGGCAGTGCGCGCCAGCGCGACAGGCTGATTGGTCCAAGGCAGTGGCACTGGTTGGAAAACAATGAAGTATCCGGTCAACGACTGGCTGGTGGTGACGCATCATAGGCATGCGTAACTTTGGTAAACAGCTGTGTATTTATCTAAAGCTCCAGTGCGGGCGAAACGGGGTTATCTTAGGTTTGGGAGTCTTGAAACTTCTTGCAATCTTATCAGCATTGTTTTATCCCCTTGTAGACAAAACAATCTGTGTTTCTTATATTAAATATTTTCTTTGTGTACTAAAAATAGTGTGGTGTCAAAACGTGCACTGCCTTTTTCTGAAACGCTTAGTTTCTTAGATGGCTATGCGGTTTTACGATACACAGTGCTTCC
>JAWQUT010000016.1:4004696-4021299 GCA_033807755.1 Ellobium chinense | reverse complement strand
ACAGTAAAAAATCTGTCCTTTGGACAGATTGTGGAGAATGGGCCCTAGATTTGTGAACCTACCTGCGAATTATTTTACATTCTCTCCTGATTTTGTACATTAAACCTGAAGTTTGGGTCATTCGCTTCGGTCTCGGTGTGGCCTTCTGTGCGGAGCACTTGTCGTAAAGGAAATTGGTTAGCTTGTTTACACCTTTCGATGTATCGGTTCGCAGCTCGAAAACGAACTGCAAGATCTATATTTTGAACATCATTTTTAATAAGCTCATTTTATTCTGCAAATAATTAAAGAAGACCTAGAGATTGTGGAATTTCTTGTAAGTGACAGTAGAGAAAACAGTTTATTGGCTCAAAGAGGGAACTTTGATTAGGCTTCTGTAACCTTCCTCTCACTTATATACCGACCCTTTTTGTCAAGGAACTCCAACCGAATTCACCTTTAGCGCAAGGTTCAAACCTTTCAATATGAAACCAGTTGGATCCTTATGTTCTGAAAATTCTCTTATTCTTTTAAAGTCTAAAACAAACTTGAAGAAATTCGGGGAACGAGCATTTAGTATAGGACCACCTCTGTAGTATTCGAAATTCCGACCCACTGTCTGCATTCAAGAGATTACTTAAAACACATCTATTCAGTAAACATTTTGGTTCCTGACTCTGTCACAACCAAATTTTGAATAGATCTATATTATTGTGTCTGAATATATGTGCGTGGGTGTGCGTGCGCATGTGTAAGTGTGCGTGCGTGCGTGTGTGTGTGTGTGTGTGTGTGTGTATGTGTGTATGTGTGTGTGTGTGCGTGCGCGCATATGTATGTGTGTGTATGTCTGTGTGTGTGTGTGTGTGTGTGTGTGTGTGTGTGTGTGTGTGTGTGTGTGTGTGTGTGTGTGTGTGTGTGTGTATGTGTGAGTGAGTTGGTACAAGTGTTTCTTCATACTTATTGTACTGAAGTGAGCTTGCGTGCATATCAAAAAGAATGTTAAATTGTCAAAGTACCTAGAGCCCACCTCGGGGATTGGGCGCTTTACAAATACAATTTTATTATTATTATTATTATTATTACTAGCATGTTACATGTTCTACGAACAGAAGGGAAAGGACGATGAAAATAAGTCACGGTCGCCAAATGTCGTGCGACCTGAGAATGGAAGTTCCGGTCTGAGACGAAAATGACGGATTTGACGGAAGTACATTATCACGTCGTATTCGCAATCATTAATTGATAGATGATAATTACGACTCAATTTCTGAAAAATATATACGTTTTCGGAAAAAAAAAACATTTAGACCACGTACAGGTTTGGTACATTTTACATACGTGTGCCAGGTTTCATTCCTCAACATTGCGTACTAAAAAAGCCTTTGCGGGAATAACGTTGGGCCCAAGCTCCATTATTATATGATTAAGATTCAAAACTTGACACTGAGCTTGGTGCTAGTGGCATATTTAGGGCTAGTCATGGGCCAAATTGACGATTGACCAAGGCCCCATTCTGTTAGTTTAAAACCTGTGGCTGAAGCAGATTTTGCCAAAAAATATGGTTGTCACAGGATACCACAGAGCTCTTGCCAAAGTCTTCTTTGTGGGGTGCCCATATTTACGGGTATGAATCGAACACATAAGCTATCAGTGAAACTCATGACGATACATCGCACGAAAGCTTAGGGGTTTGTGTGTTCGACTCTTAGGCCTTGTAGTTTACCTTGGAACAGACATTTAGCCTCTTTTCCCCACTCACAACAGGTATACTTGTCTTTAGACTTGGGGGAAACTAGGTGTTACATCGCGGATTCGGAGCGATCAGCAATGACTTTGTTATGTGTTATTATTTGTAATGTTATGTATTTACATGTAAGATGCGGACTTTTCTTTGTGTTTGTATTAAGAATGAGATGTGTAATATAGTTTGGCATTCTAAACCAATATCCCTAAGAGGTAAAGGAAGTTCTTAGTCTCTTGGTTTTTTTTTCTTCCATTTTCCATTAGTTCTGGGACCTTGAGGGCTGTAAATATGTCTGGAATTCCTACTGTCTTATTGTGTGCTGAGATTACTCGGGACAAAGAGGGTGAACTGGAAATCCAATCTGTCCGGTAACTCAAACTGATCTTTGACGGATTTGTTAACGGGTACTATATCGATTCATTTCAAAGCCTCAGGTCTTGCAGATCTCCATCCCCCACCCACCCCCCTACACACACACACAAAACCCCTCAACTCCTCCCTCAAAAAAAAAAAGTAAATTCCAAGGCCGAACGCTCCTTGTCTCTCAAAAATATAAAAAAAACACTTTCGAAAAGACCCTTGAACACCGCAGACCGAAGCTCTAGCTCATAGGAGAGCGTTTCTGGTTTGCTGCTTGACAGGACATTGTAGGACTGCTATTGTGTTAGTCTCCTGTCCACCCACTTGCACCAAATATTGCTTCTTAACTAAGGTGGGCTAAGCGCCGAATAAGGGTGACGTCCCTTGCCAGTTTTGTCAGATGAACGGAGTAGACGCTTGTATTTCCGATATTGGGTCACGTGATAAACGAGGGAATTAACAATTGAAAAAAATAATTCTAAATGTCACAGTATGGATGGTTGACGTAATTTCAAGGCAGAGGGCCAAAAAAGATACGCAGGATTACGACAAGAGCATCCATTGAATGCGCAAGAAACTGCACATGTTTGCAACTTGCTGCGATAATCTTGCACATGCTCACAGAGACGGGGGAGGAGGGTATGCTCAACAGCTGTAGATTGTATTTACGTCATTTCCGATAAAGATATCCATGCTGACGTTTATTTCGTCACTTTGCCGGCGACACTATCTTTGCGATGGAATGGTCAATATATAGAACTGCAGTTCAGTCTGAACCGTTGAAAAATAAAAGCCAAAAATAATACTGAAGAGCACAACACATTTCCGCCATTTTAAATTACTAACATTTACAAGAGTGGGCGATGAAGGCATTAAGGGCAAGAAATAAGCTGTTTGAAATTTGCACATAATAATTAGCGCAACGTACGAAGAAGAATAACACTATTTTGCATGAATGAAGGCGAAAATTCGCACGTTTTTCTTCCATAATAATTTTAATCACTGCCCTTAAAGCTGGCAGTTTTTTGTTATATAACCATTAGAATAATAACGATAATGAGGCTTACAAGTCTCATACCCAAGCTAATGCCGTCCCTGCCTCCCTTCCACCCCCACGCCTCCTCTCCCAACCCACGCCGCACTTTCCAAATGAGACTGAAATTATCATTTTCTCAGCAAGCCAGGTCATTAGACAAATTTCTGAACTTTTAGGGAACGTAACCCTTGTAGTGCTAGAGTGTCGGATGTAGTCGGTCTGACTACCATCTACGAGCTGCCAAATGTAGAGACGCTCAGGCAGGTCTAGCTAATCTAGTATCAAACGATCAGCGACATCAGGCTCAGAGAAGCAGTAACTTTGCTGCCAAATGTAGAGACGCTCAGGCCGGTCTAGCTAATCTAGTATCAAACGATCAGCGGCACCAGGCTTAGAGAAGCAGTAACTTTGCTGCCAAATGTAGAGACGCTCAGGCCGGTCTAGCTAATCTAGTATCAAACTATCAGCGACACCAGGCTTAGAGAAGCAGTAACTTTGCTGCCAAATGTAGAGACGCTCAGGCAGGTCTAGCTCATCTAGTATCAAACGATCAGCGACACCAGGCTCAGAGAAGCAGTACCTTTGCTGCCAAATGTAGAGACGCTCAGGCCGGTCCAGCTCATCTAGTATCAAAACGATCAGGCGACAGCAGACTCAGAGAGGCAGTAACACGATGTAATCAGCTGACGCTGCGGGCGCTCTTGCCGTGCGGGAGACAAAGCCTTATGGGAGTTAAAGACCCATCCGGGTACAAAAGGAGAGGTGAGATATGATGAGACACTTCACTCATTTGAATTCAACAGCACGCTTCACGTCGGAATGCTTTTTTTTCTTTGACTTTCACGTGTAATGCAGTAAAGTGACTGCATAGAACCTTTGCAGATCGCTGGTAACTGATCTTCAGTAACGCCGCTCTCCGTAATGTGGAGTTTCCTGTCGATATGGAGAATGGTGGTGATGATGATGTAAGTAAGTTGTAAATGTCTGTCTTGGGAAGACATTTCATTCACATTATCCTCAAACCACCCGTCTTTAAACTGGGTACCTCGCTAAAATGAGTGAAAGCTAGTCAGAATGCTAGCGATCAGAGCCCGTAAATGGTAACGACAATGGCAATGACAATGACAGTGACAATGACAAAAAGATTTAATGCAGACTTTGAAAGTATATGCATCACAAACTGTGTACTTTCCAGGGCTTTGAGGAAGTCCTAGAGTGATCAGGCCTGCTGGGATAATAATAGTGTGCAGTCGCGGGAGCGGGCACTCTATCTGGATGCGCGATTTATAAACAGCATTATTATTATTATTATCATTATTAGTTATTATTATTTTGATGATGTTAATGATGATGTTTGCAGTCGGTGATGATGACGGTTCAAAGACGGTTCAAGATGGAGTCAAAATGTTCAGTTCATTTGTTGTTCATTTTGGCCCTTTCCTCTATTAGGAGTTTCGTCCTGATATAGGGAATACTCACAACTCAAGATACAGTTAATCGCACTTCATTTGGATAGAGGCGAAGTAACAGTTTACCTTCTTCATTATATGTCATCCAGATTAGCCATGTCCGTTAAATTAACTATCGTCCGCTCTTCCGTGTCTGAGGTTTGACATCTCACAAACAACTCGAAACTGATATTTATGCATCAATCAATGACGAAGTTTGTAGTAAAGTCTTGTGACAGGTGACATCTTTTGGAGACAGGATATCGATATCAATATCCGACAACTCTTGCAAGTAGTGTTCGATACTAGTGTCGATACTTTGGCATGTGTTTCCACCCCAACTCTGATCTCCAATGTCCTTATTCTGAACCTGTCTCCTTGTGGTCTGTAGTAAGTAAGACATGCCTGGCGAACCCACTGAATATTTATTTAAGGCAAGTAGAGACATAGGCAGAGCTTTATCCCCCCCCCCNCCCCTCAATCCCCTCAAAGCCGTGTCATGATGTGCCGGATCTGATGGATTCTGAGTTTCGTCCCATTACTAATGAGACAGACAGGAACAAAAAGAAACTGTCATGACGACTTGATGTGCCGTGTGCGAAGTTGGTATGGTCGTGCCCTGAACGGGAACATTTATATGAATTCAGCCTAGCTGGAAACAATGTGATGCTCATAATGTTAGTCTTAAATAAATACATATAATTATTATATATACTGTATATACAGTTTACAAAGATGTAATCTGTTGCTGCTTCACTGGATTTGTTTGTCCAGTATAGACATTTACACTGCTTAACGCTGGGTCTCAAATTTTGGTAGGACATCCTGAAAAGGCATGGAAGACTCACAAAGACATGTATCGTTGACCCAAGTAGTGCCTTAGGGACCCAGAGGGACTATGCAAAACCTTTTTGTGCTTTGAACTTAGCGTTAGAAATTGCGATAGTCATCGCTGAGGGCGAAAGAAACAACCAAGAGCAAACCATTTTCACAAACTGACAAAAAAAAAATTCAAAGCTTCCGATTCAGAAGTCGAGCGCTTAAAAGTTGCAACCCAAAGTTTCCAAGTTGGCGGAATGAGGACAGTTTCGTCCGTAGCTCTTTTTACAGTAATATTCCTATTAGAAATGTAGGGTAAATGCGTGTTGATGTGGTATGCGTTTCCTTCTTACATCCCCCACCATCCCCTCCACCCTCCGTCCTCGCCTCTGTCCTCGTCCCCTCCACCCTCCGTCCTCGCCTCTGTCCTCGTCTCTTTTTCCAGGCAGCGCTAGGACACCTCGACCACAATTAGCCTGAAATATATTATTATTGTTCAACGATTTCTGCCGAAGGATTCAAGCCACAATAGCCGCTAGATCGGAAAAGTGAAGTGCAATCCTTTGTTTCAAGTACTGGGGCCTTTCGATACCTATTGTAGTATCGGGTACTTCAGTACTTGGTATCAGTTCTCGCACTCATCTCCTCATGCAGGAAGCAAATCATTAGTGTCTGACATTTGCCGCCATGACATCTTGGCACTTATTCTGTTATGGACAAGGCCACGATAATTAAGCATGTTTACTCTCTCAGCCTTGTATTTTACGAGTAGAGGCATATTTTCATGGAGTAGCAGGCTGAATGGTTACTGCATGATTTAATCTTTTTTCAGGATCACAAGATCGTGAATTCGATTCCCCTACCACGATCATGTTATAAGTGCATGGGGATGACATTTCATTCACATTTTTTCTTGGTCAAAACAACTGTTAAAAAAATTATTCCTAATGCTAGTGATCACTGTTTGAGAAGTGGCAGTGGCAACGTATACTTCTAGGGAGTTAGGAATATTATTGATTTACCTCACCTGCTGGGGTGATAATAATGTGGCGTTGCGTGATCGGGTATTACCTGGATACTAATTAATCTCATTACTATCATCTTAAAGATCCTCCTCCTTCTTATAAGCAAGGTCATTATTATTATTTAGTAACTTTGTGAACTTCTTGATGAGTGCGCAGTGCCGCTACTATTTTACAACATTAAAACAATATCTTGCCTGCATACAGCCAAGTACTCATTTATAGAATAATGGACTGAGGAAAACGTGACTGACATGTGTTGTCGAATGGGTTCTGCGTTGGACTCTGGATCTAAAAGTCGTGGGTTCGATTCCCGTCATGATCGTGTCATTTACACTTTTCTCAGAACATTCTTCTGTGATGTAGGTACCTGGCTGTGTCCAGTGAAAGATATTGTCAGAAAGCTAATGATCAGTGCTTGTAAATGGTAACGGCATTGTATGGTCTCCATGGAGTTGAGAAAGTTCTTGGGTGATCTGGTCTGCTGGGGGTAATAATGATAGAAATGTGAAGGCGCGTGAGCGGACATTAGCCTGCACTGGAGACTTATAGACCTCAATTTTATCATTATCATTACTTGCAATATGACCAAGGCAGGAATCACAGCCAGGATTACAGATTTTCTGATGCCTCTGTTCTGCCGTGCATTTCTATTAAGATCTAATAATGGGTTTATTAAAACCTAATTTCTGCCCTGTAATTCCGTATAAAGGACTCAGTTACGTTGCGTGCTGATCTTATTATCTAAAATAAAAGCGATATCAATGTAATACACGTTGCATATGGAGAAGCTGATGCGCCAATTACGCGAAATAATGATTTGCCCTGGATAATAGAGAATGTAAACATTGATCCTGGGCTTATTTCGTGTTAAAATGAATGTCGAGAGATTTTGTGAAAACGTTAAGCGAAAGCTGCAAGAGCGGGGGCACAAACTGTAATTGCGCTACTGCATTCATGCATTCATGGCTCTAACGGCCATGACCTTTGACTTGTTTCCCTTGACCCCCTACCTCTACCTCAAGGTCATTGGCATCCATTGTTTTCTCGCCTTTGCCTCTTTAAATGAACTGTAGAATTCTACAAATATTTAATGATTTTGGAAATTGTCTTTCCATGGAAATCAAAGCACTTACCTTGCCCTATATTAATAGAGGACAAAATAGAGAAGGGGGGAGGTCACTGTCCAACGTTTTGATAAAGTACTTCCAAAGACACACACCTCTCCTTCAAATTTGGTCTCTGATTTTTTTTTCTTACGCCAGTTTTGATCGCTTGGCAATATCACCGCCTAACACATTTTATTTTTACATTCATAACGCTCAAATGGTGAACGAAAATTTAAAATTCGTCGCTTTTTCTAGATCATAGGTCTTTGTACATACTTTTGTGCCTTGACGTTAGCTGGCAGGGCCCAAGAAAGGAGGGATTTTATATGAAAGAGGATAAATAAAATTGTCCCGTTTGGCTTGATAATGGATGTAAAAACTCCTGTGGCACAAAGGTTGCAAATACAACTCGCCCCTGGACTCTGTTTAGGACTTTCATTTTCAGGAAAATCCATGTCTAACAGGCTACCTTTTCCTCACCTTCTGCAAATTGTCTCCACCATTCCTTTACTCAACCTAATTTGTTCTCTTTCTTTGAGGGTCCCAGTCTAAAATCTGTCTTGTGATGTTTTCAGGGGAGCTTACTCAGAATTTGCTCCACTCAGTCCAGTGTCTGATCCCAACGAATGTGAGATATCTTCCCTTAACCCAATGCGAGAAAGCTGACTTGTAAGAGGATTCCACACCTACGTCAACCAAACTTCATGACACAACGATTTGTCTACTAAATTACTCATCAAACGCACTCTTTTTGAGGTGCCAAAGAAAAACTCCCCACACTTAAGACGATTTTACTGAATGCGTAGCAAAAAGCAACAGTTTGTACCAACTCGTCACAGTAACAGGCCTATGTGTAATCCTTGGAAAGTACCCAGTTATCACTCTTTCAAAAATTGTGCATCAAGGAGCTCATTGGTTAAGCTAAAAGACACACAGTGTTTGTACTGACTGAGTCATGGGGCAGATTTTTGTGTTAGATCTATGAGGAGCTGACAAAAATCTACGACAATAGCCTAAAACAGTGTTTTCCTTTGTGTGTTATCATTGTTTTATGGACTGCTCCCAAAATCTTGGCAGTAACTGAAGCGCTTTATCTGTGGGTGAGGCCTCGCAGGAGTGCTCCGGTCTAAATCAGCAAAAATCGTGGGTTGATAGCGAATTATTCCAGGGTAAATTTTACTAAATTTGGTAGCAAAAAAACCCCAAAAACATATCGTTGTAAATAATACGGCATGACGTTGTAGAGATCAATCATGCTCTTTTACATCGATCTCTGAATTTCCAAAGAATGTTGAATGAGGACAAAAATACGTGGTTGATTCCAAAAGTTTGAACGGTATCGTAGTTAGTGACAGATTAGGGCCTTTCGTATTTAAATCCTATAATTGTGATTGGAGTCAGAGATTCTGAAAGTGTAATGGGTTTTCACAGCTGCATGGCTGGAACGTGGGAGGCATTACATTGTTATTGAAACTGTTTCTACCTGATGGATGATATTTCACATTGTAGATAGATCTACAATGGAACGTTGGAAGGGTGGTGAGAGGTGGTAGGGAGAGGAATCGTTCATTATAGCAACCTCCAACTGCACACACACACATACACATCCCGTAACACTCATAGAAGACTAACTAATAAATCTCTTAACTGACGAATTTACCGATTGATTGATTGATTGATTGATTGACTTATTGATGTATTGAGTGAGTGAGTGAGTGAGTGAGTGAGTGAAAATTACTGAACTCACAACATTATCCAGATTCCACCGAAATTTTAACCTCTTCGCAAGGTATTTACATTGTTTCTCAAGTGTTAATGTCACCAAAACACCACGACCTCATTAGCCTGTACGCAGCAACAGATCATTATATAGGAAATATGACATATGAGTACATTAAATACTACACAGGAATGCAATAGCAGGGACGAATGAGTACGTCTAAAAAAGCTACTTGTAATAAAGGAGAAAGACCGTATATTTACATCATAGTCTATATAGCGAAAGGGTTAATGGTATTCTGTTGAACACCACGCCTATTCTTCCTGCAAATTTTATTTCAATTGATCAGCACATTTTTCGAAGAATGTTGAGAACAGATGCACCAACCAACAAACCCAGATGAAAATAATTATAAGCTTCTTTGCTGGCGTAATAAGGGCTGGGGCAAAAGAAAGAACGAAAGAAAGAAAGAAAGAAAGAAAGAAAGAAGAGAGAAAGAAAGAAANGATGAAAATAATTATAATCTTCTTTGCTGGCGTAATAAGGGCTGGAGCAAAAGAAAGAAAGAAAGAAAGAAAGAAAGAAAACGGATGAGATATCAAGTATAAGGCGACCTATCACATTCACCGTGTGCTCTGACCAGACGCAGACATCTCGTCAAGAACAAGAACGGCTTGCAGTCATTAAAAACGAGCTGATCAGAGACGGTCTGTCTATTGTCTAACCTTATGTGTCTGGCAAGAAAGGAAAGTCTATTAACATTTTATGCCTATTTTGTATCTCCAGTTTTCCTTTCTTTTTTTGTTTTGTATTGTTTCTATTGGACACAAGTTTAACTCCGAACTGCCCTTTCCCTGAATGGAGTTCCCATGACTGACCAATGTATTTTTAATACTGGGCTTGGCTCTACTAACAGTACAGCCCATCTTGTTTACGTGGTAATGAATGTAGTTTCTTAGAAAAACGGTTGTTAGAGACAGGTGGTTTCGTTGAACATGTTGAGTTGTTTGGGTCAAAATATAAAGAAAAGCTTCCTGTTCTGAATATAAAGTTAAGATATCTTTATCGCAGGATAAGGGCTAGTGTATGGCAATTTAAAAAGACAAATCTTTTGTTCAAGCTAAAAGCAAAACTTTAAATTGACATGGACAGCTGTATAACCCTTGAGTAGCCCTTAGCAAGTTTCAGAATAGCCAACTAGCCATCGCCCTGTACAGGATTTTTCTCATTGTTTATATTATCTGAGACATGAGAAAGGGTGGTCGTGGTTAGGTACGACAAATGGTCGTGATTGCAGGTCAGATGTATGGTAGTAGATATGAACAGTCTTTCCTGAAACCCGGTCACCTCGGCAGGTGGTCGCGGTAAAAGAGTTGTTGCTAGACAATGTTCGACTGTCACTCAGTCACAAACCAAAACGTCCTAAAGAAGCAAAGCGTGCGAGAGGACATCTGAGCTGTATTTGTTAAGACTCCTGCGGATTAACAAAATTAATGGGGAGCATTTTTTTATTCTGTGGGTGGTCCCTCGGAGATTCTGAGCAATGGAAATATCACTCTCTAAGCAAGCCAAGATGGCTGCGGCTGATGCGGAAGGGCTAGAATAGAGTGCGCTGGCTTGCAGGCTCAAAAAAGAAAAAGAAAATACTCTTGCTGTTCAAATGTTCATCGAATACATATCAAAGAGATCTTTTGCAATTCTGTCTTGAATTCTGGTTGAAATTTGTGTAATTTTGGTTTATTTCTGTTTTGTAGAGTGTAACACGCTTTTTCAGCAGTTATAATAATAAAAAAAAAAAAAGCTTGGCTTAAACCTGCGCCCGGCCGATGACAAGTGGGTACTTTTTGAAACATCGGGAAACTCTGCTTGAAGATACTCCTTGCCATTCTAGAGGAACACCCTTCTTACTCATCCATCTGTAAAATTTAATTATTTTTGAAGCTTCATAAGCGTCGAAAAATTGTTCCATGCCCTTGCATTGCAAAGCAGTTTTTTTTTAAAATTTTCTACAAAACAAAAAAAACAAAAAAACAACAAAAGATGTAATCAGAAAATGAACAAAAATCGTAAAATTAGCGAAAGGTCAACTTGCTCGTTGCAATATGGAAATGTAATCTCTGATTTTTGTGAGCAACATTTTTTTGGCTCTAACAGCGTTGCGTCGAGAGATAAAAGTGTTTGTTTCGAGATTAATTTGTATTTAAAAATGAAGCCAGATTCAAACAAGCGGCCTGATGTTGTTTATAGCTACTGTAAAATCAGGTGTTATGTATCCCCCCTCCATCTCCCCCTTTCTTGTGCTGTAGAGACGAGGTTCTCAGCCTGTCTCATAGGCGTACCCCATGTCGCCTCCAGGCACTCTCACAAGTTCTTACGCTTCCAATTGCACCAGCAAGCCTAGTATCTCCTGTGTAATATATGCCTGCTGGTCATTTTGTTTCTCAAGCACACTGTACATCGTTCGCTCCCTCCGACTGGGCAACCAGTTTCAAATAATTTATCCATCTCTCGCCTCAGCCGCTGATGCTGACCTATGTTTTGAGTTTTGGCGTATCTGTCCGTCTGCAGTGCTGTAACAGCTACTTAAATGGTAGTTTAGTAAAGTCAGTCATTTACTCGTACTTTTGTTGAATATAGTTAAGTCTTCGCATGTCCCAAAGAAATTTCATGGCCTACCCCTGTGAGGGTACATGTACTCCAATTTGGAAACCCCTAATACAGAGTAGAACCAAGGGCTCTACTTTTTATTGCTCTTGTTTGTTGTTGTTGTTGTTGTTGTTGTTGTTGCTGCTGCTGCTGCTGCTGCTGCTGCTGCTGCTGCTGCTGCTGCTGCTGCTGCTGCTGCTGTTATGTACAAATTTATGCTAAAATCCTGCTAACCGCACCACTTTATAGGTCATAGTTCTAGACAAGAAATATATATAGAAAGTGTAGGGTTCAAAAGATGCAAGAAAATAAGGTTGCTGTTGTTATTGTTGTTGTTGTTGTTGTTGTTGTTGTTGTTGGTGTTGTTGTTGTCGTTGTTGTAGGCTTCTTCTTCATCCTCTCCTTTCTCTCCTTCATCTCTTCAAATTTTGAGACGGGTTTAAGAGGGCATCAGTGCTGTTCACCTGACTAGTGTGAGATTAACGCAACCCTCATTTCATGTTCTGCAGACACAGCACTTTAAGGGCCAGATTCCAGTAAGCTGCTTAGCACCATGCATGACAACTCCATTTGGGTATCATATTATGTCGTCCACACAACCACACGACCTTTCGGAAATGCAGGTTTAACGACTTTATTAACACACATCTCAGATCACAACGGGCAATGTATGGACAGATAATCGATGATAATGGGACAGGACGAATGTTCAGTAAATAGAAGTAATTACACATATAATGACAAACTAAGCAATCGATAATTCGAAACCATAAATTTCAGTCCTCCGCCCTCTTCCTCACCCCTTTGTCTCTGTAACGATATACGGCAGAATTTCTGCTTGTAATTTCCCTTCCAGTTTATGCCCCCATGTAGTTATCTATCAGCTTATCATAATTAAGAAACACGTTTCGTTGCATCAGTCTCGTGGTTGTTGAGAATAATCTTAATTTCTGAGTGACTGGATGGGCCCCAAAGAATTTATTTGTTTTTAGACACATTGAATACAGGTTACAAATCAGACTGAATGTTTACTTTGCAGTTCTCAAAGATTCCCTTACACATGGAAAGTGTGACATTAAAGTTAGTCTGTATCTGCAACCCATTTCGGTCCATTGTGGCGTCTATCACCTTGCTAGCCCTCTGTCCCCTTGTTATTGGGACCAGAAGGCAGGCTGTCAGAATGCCCTATGAAACATTCTCATCAGCCATGGCGATTTCATTAATAGAAATGGACAATAAATCCATCCCATTACAATTGTGGGCTAAAATAAGTGAAGAAATATCAAGACGCACTTCGCAACACCTAGAGGAAAACGACAATGAACGAGGTTGTAACTCTAAATATACAGTAGAGATTCAGGAATATGAAATCCATAATTTTGAGTTTGTGAGGTGTTCGAGTTGGTGAGTGAAGATAGGAAACACTCCTGCTCGGAGAGCGAAGCTTCAGCAGATCTTTAAAGTAAAAGATCCCCATTAGCAAATATTTCAGTTCTTTAGCCTTCTGACACTTCAAAGGAACTGAGCCAGCTTGGATCATTGTTCTCGAGTATCCATCTGTTGACCTATTGTTTTGCCTCGTGAGGGTTGAAACCTGCAATGTCCAGTTTCTACTTCCTTATCTCACATGCTAGCCACCGAGACGCCATAGTGAAAGTTGCAGTTTTGATACAGTTAAACCTGCTGTGTTACATTCAACTGTATTATACTAGAGTTAAGCTTAGGGGACTCCGTCAGGTAACGCCTATGCACTTCTTAACGAAACCACCCACACCCATGAAATCTGACATATCACTGTTTTCGTCTTTTCCAAGTTACGTGGTGGCATTTTCTTTTCTTTTTAGAGATGCTTCATACTTTTAAAAACCAATTCTTCTTTGTGAAGGTTCGTGCAAATCGCCAGTTGTTGTTTTGAATTTGCTGAAACAAAAGTTCCGTTGCTTCCCTTGATCAGGGTTCACGGGTCAAAAGGCTGCGCCACACTTTGTTACCTCTTGCCTATCAGAAGGCTTTTCAGATATTCTCTGTGCGGGCATGGCAAGCCCATTCAAAGAAAGGATGTGCTAGTATTGAAAATGAGGGACTCGGAACCAGGGCAGTACAAAGAGTTCGTGGAGTTTTCGAGTACATGAAGTTCGAAGTCATGATGTCTTGCCGTACATATACTTGTATACAGCGAAGGTCTGAACAATGAACTGGTGTCAAGTGGATGATCAGAGTAAATATGTGGCTTTGTTATCGCCCATTGGATTCGCTTTATCAGATCGAAGCCATTGATTTCTCCCCATCAAGGCAAACATTCTTCCCTAACATCGGTGAATAGTAAACATAAAAACATTTAGGGTTCCTCCGGTAAATACACATAACAGAGGGGAGTCCGTGCTGAGCAGAGTCCTAGATTTTTTCACACAAGCGTCAATTTTTAACGCACCGAGATATCACTAGGACTAGCCTGGGTATTTTTCCTTAGTGTTTGTCCTTTTCCACATAGTCTAGATCATGTTTGGAGAGAAAAAAATTATTTCTGATTATAATAGCTACTTGTCTGTAACCGCTCATCAACAAATATCTCAGAATGTATGAAGATAAAAAAAAACAGACAACGCAAGCCATTTTTTTTGTTTGGTCACATTGAATTTGATAGCTGTGGCGGTTCCTCTTCTTCTTCCTCCTCTTCTCCTTCTTCTTCTTCTTCTTTTTCTTCGGCGTCCGGTAAGCTTGCTCATGCTAAATGCTCACTCCAGCCAAGCTCGCAAACAGGACGGGCACAGGATGCCGATGCGGATCCCACACAGTTTACTATTAGGCTCGGTTCCAAATGATCAGATTTCCAACTTCTGTCTGGTGTTGGTTGGACAATCTTGCGGAATATGTTCTGGGGCGATTCCTCTACGTAGACGTAATTCAAGATTCCCAAAAATGGTCCTGAAGAGTTTGATCGTTTGAATCCAGTTCCTGGCCCAGTGATCTCATTACAGCTTCAACTGCCATCACCGTCAGAAATTGACAAAACAGGCGTAATTTATCAAAGTCCCCTGAAACCATGCGTCGACGTTGAGTGGCGACGCACACTGTTTTCACACCTCTTTGATTATCCCATTTACGAAATTGGAATCGACAGGCGATAACCACTCTAGTATTGGCAAAGTCAAATCGATGAGAGCTTATGTTGTTTTTTGGAGGTCACCTACCGTTAGCAAAAATTTATGAAAATTACAGGGAGGTGGCCCGAATAATGTGTACACTATGTTGGTGATTTTCACCTTTCTCTCTATCACCTTTCTTACATTTCTGAGGGGAAATAAGTGAAAACATGTATGAAAACTGATCCGTCTAATCCTCAGTAATGATACAACGCAATCCCCGTGATGACATCTAAAGTCGCCAAGAAGTACAAAATAAATATATGGTGATACCAATCATGGAAGTGACATATATTATTTGCTCTATTAGGGGTCGCACACATTCATGTAATATTGTCGTAATTTAGTTGTATTAGAAAATAAATGTTAAATCTAAATACTAAGGCTTCAGAATTTTTTGCGCATTTTATACTAATTTTCATCAAAGAATGATTCGGATGACATGAAAATAACAGATGAAAATTCATACATAATTTTTGGGGGGGTTGCATATTTTGACCGAAAAAGTTGTAATTTTGATGATTGACAGTTTAAAGAACAACATGAAAAAAAAATGGAGTCATTTGAAAATGTTTGAGTCCAGAATTCTATTTCCCTCCACTTTTTCTCTCTTTTCTGCCGATTTCTGTCTCTTGACATGTCCAAAACATTGTGCCCTTTAGAAAACGAACAAATTGCACAAATCTCAGCAAACCTAGAGGTGTCGTCTGGACGAGACAGAGTTGCACAAAAATAATCACTCACTTCACCCTTATGGGATTTTCTTTGCATGAGCGACTCCAAGCTGTAATGAATCGTCTCTAAAGCTTTTTACTGGTGTTTGTTTACATGATCGCCCACGGTGCTTTCACAGAGGAGCAAAGAGTCCAGTGCTGTGTTGGTAAAAGCCCCCAAAAGGACCGACCTGACATTTAACTCCCGAACATGGACGACTGACCAGATAGCAAATAGAGACTCAAACGGGTTAAGACACTTAACAGCTACTATCGAATTCAGACTCTTGTTTATTGTTACTGTCAGAGTAGCGTGTGACGTATCTGCAGCTCTACACACCATTTAGACTTCATTTATATTTTCTGAAAAAAAAAAAAAGAATTCGAATCATGGACTCCGGATCAGCTGGAACGTCTCATATAAGTTTTCAGTTAGATTAGCCAGACACGTCTAGATTAGAAACAGTTTAAGACTCGGCCTGATGAAAAAAGAAACAAGAAGATGGAGTAGGCTTAGCTGAAATAAAGTGATCTGAGCAAGCACCATGAGTTATATCCAGGGACTCAACAAAGCTGAGCTTGATTTAGGGTCAAGAGTTTCTGTTGATCGCCTTGGTCTAACTTCTTTTACGCCTCTCTTGGAGTGGTCTTGTCTCATACCCATACCATTCTCCAGTTCCTCTTGCTGGTACCAAAAATACACTAATTTATTGTCCAGGGTTTACCTTATCCTGCCTGCCTATATTTGAGCTGCCAGATATAGTAAGCAGTTGTTGTTTTTGCAATTACAGGGCTCCTTTCGCCAAACCAGTGTACTCTTGGCGTGTTGGACTAGAGTCTTGCGTCAATCAATGTGTATATATA
>JAWQUT010000016.1:3956676-3984129 GCA_033807755.1 Ellobium chinense | reverse complement strand
GGGGGGGGGGGGGGGAAGAGGGCATAAACTCATTGCATCAAAGTCATCAGCTAGGTGCAGATGAGGCAGTTTATCCCACGAAGAGTGCCTCTTGGGATGAACGATACGTTTTAATTAGCAGGCTTTTAAAAATGTGTGGCAACCTATTATTTTGTAGCCTTTGCTCACTTTTCATAATATGGTTCAGTTTTTAAATTCTAAAGACTGAAATGGAAATATGGCTGGAAAAAGCAAGCCAGTGCTTTTCATACTTTTTTTTTCTCAAAGCTCAAACTGCACTACGGAAACAAACTTGGTAGAAATGAGAACCATGCAAAGTTTGTATGAATTAGAAGTACTGCTTTCTGGTTTTCTGTTTCTTTTCATAGGGAGAATAGGCAATTCCGAAATGGCCAAGGCTAGTCTGCAGGTCTAATGCCACCACTGTGCTCAAATTATATACTGTTTACAGTGAGGGTCCTTCATTTAGATTTTTCACAATGAAAAGGAATACAAAAATTTGGCCTTCTTTTGCAGATCACAGGCCTACACAAATTAAATCCGCTGAAACTATTGGGAACACAACCTGCAACAATTATATTTTTACAAATTCAAGACTGAATTTCACCACTTTTGCGGTGTGTTTTCTTGGTATACGATTATTTCAACCCATACTCTGCTACTATCGACTCTGATAGTCCAATTTTTTTTTAAACAGTTAGGCTCCTGCAACCTTTAGGCCAATTCCCTCTTTAACGCACCACTCTTGAACGTACAAAAATCGGGTTTTCCCAGTGACAACATCCTTTTCCGTGGTGAGTAGTTCTAAACTGTTGCCTGTTGGTGCGTATTCAATAACAACGTAGTAGGTAATTCCTTTGATGAGTTGAAAATATCGCGTTTCGTGACGTAGTTTTTCAGACACGAACAGAGTGCCGTAGTTTAGTGGACGTGGAATATGGAATTCCTTGTCAACCTCTCATGTCTGTTTTAGCCAGATATTTCTCACTTAAGATAGCCTAATGAGAGTAGTGGGGCTTAGTCTCTCTGGTCCAAAATAACACATCATCACTTGTCACGAATTGGTAATTCACATGATGGACCGGAGAAATTTTTTAACTCTCTGTATCTTACTCAAGATGGCATTTCATCAGCAGTCATAATCAAGGTCATCGTTGCCAGGCTATTTTCTCCCCGAGCCCTCTTTCTCTTGTCCCTTTAAGCAAAAAAAATGAAGCAAAAAGCCAACATCCACCATGTGACGTCACTAGCTGTAAAATGGTAAGTGACGTGGTAGTTCTGAGATATTTTTAACTCAATTTATCCTAGCGTCATAGACAATTCATCAGTAGTCGTAATCAAAGTCATTGCTAGAAAATTTTCCACCCTTCGCACTCTTCTTCTTCTTTTAAGGGAAAACAAAACATGCCATCTTCAATTTTCCAGAACAAACAACATGTTTGGTAGACTAATTAAAGTAAACAAAAAGTGAAAACAGAAACTTTAAACTAAATCTTTCTAATCTCCCCAACTGATTATGTTTGTTCCAAAAATATAGACTACGACTAAAAAGCTAGACTCTATACTTCCCCTTTCTGCACTACTTAGAATGTGTAAATACTTAACGCAGGACGCCAAATCTTTGTGTTCCCCTCCCCCTCCAGAAGTCCAGATCTGCGCTATGTTTTCTTATTCCAAAACACCAGTTATAACCTCTATGATTTATTCTTGTTAAATGTTATTGTGCGCGTAACTCTGTAAACTTCACCAGTACAACATGACCAAAAACAAGAATTCGTCTTCTGGTTTTCGCCATAGGCGGCAGCCTAGCACCNCCCTCTCTCCACCCTTTTCAAGGCTGAAATGACCTTTAGCTCAATCACATCTGAAAACTAGACCCTGCCATATTTACTCTTGTGGTTTTAACAATGACCCCATCAGAGGACGTCGACCTCATTGTCCACGTGCATGTACATGTGCTCCACCATGTTATATTTTTCAATGTTTGTGATGCATATACTTCTTTCAAAGTCTGCATTAAACTTTTTTGTCATTGTCATTGTCATTGCTTCGTATAGATTAATACGAGTAAGAGAGAAAAGAACCGATATCGTGTACTTGAAATAATATATTAATCCTAAAAGCATTCATTAGCCCGCTGTGACCTTCCCGTGGTGGTCTGCGAGAATCATAATTTTCTTCCATTGTTTCAGTGGGCGGCTCTCAGAAGGGTAAAGTTTTACATTGAACTCACTGCCGACCGTAAACTTCCTGTTCTGATTTAAATGCAGCCTACGGGCATACAAAAACGGCAACGTTCTTTCCTGAAGAGTCTAACGACATTAGAGAACTCACAGACACACAGACACACACACAAATACACACCTACGCAGCCTACGCATACACACACACGTGTATATATGTAGAACACAAATTACTGTCTGTATCTTTGGGAAAAACCCGAAGTTAATGTAGATCTAATCTAGACTTTGAACAACGTAAATGTTACTTTTGTTTCAAGTCAATCATTATTGTCGTCACTCTCAGTGAATGAAGTCTATTTCAACCTTCTAAGATCCACAGTACTACATTTGGCATTAGAGCGTGGAGTGTCCGTTATTGTTATTTGATATGCCGAAGATCTATATGGAAGATTATTCCTTAAAGAAATGTACTTCGCAGTTAGATTTCTTTGATTCTGTGCTCAATTAAGCCCGTTTACTAAATGAATGTACGCACTTTAAAATGAAAATAAAATTTATTTTTCATGGTAATGTTCTTCTGGTCTTGGGACTTAAAGGGTTAAGTGGTTTATATTAGTAAGCCCTGTGAGCATTACCACAAACTAACTGCTACGATGAAGTTGCAAAGAAAACAACAACAAAGGAGAGAGAAGAGCAAAATTAAGATACAGAGACATGTGTAAAAGCAATATTATGATTAAGTGCTCTATTGATCACATTACTGACAGACTGCGGGCCTTCTACTTCTGTACAAGGGTCAGTGAAGACGTGGAAGATCAGATTAATCCAGCAATTCCACCTTGACATGGCAGTTTTGGCAGAAGGACTTGTCTCTGGAACAGCGGGGTCACGACAAAAAGTTACGGTGTATGAGTAGATCTATCTGTGTTGACAGTCTGTCAAGAGGAAGAGCCATGATCTGTTGTTCGACTCCACACAAGTAATGAGAATGCAGTCCTTGTCACTTTCACAAAATATCCCTTGTTAGTAAAGTGCTTTTTCACCCCACCGCAAGGATGGGGAAAGACCGTGAGGGGGAACGGGGAGAAGGAGGGGAGGTGAAGAAGAGATCGGTTGTTGTTGTTGTTTTTTTTTTTNTTTTTTTTTTTTTTTTTTGGGGGGGGGGGGGGCTTTGAAACAATGTGAAAGTTCTTGTGTAGGAAGAAAATTATGCACGTGTGGAGGGATCTATTGAGAAGAATGCGAGTAGGTAATCCCAACCACGTATAAACAAGAGGGGAGGGAAGAGAGGTGTTTAAAACTCTGCAGTGCCACCTCTCCTCCCCTTCCTCCCCTCTTCCAACTTCCACCCCACTCCTGCCACCACACACACACATACACACACACACACACACACACACACACACACACACACACACACATACACACACACACACTCACACGAGATTCAGTGAGTCACTTAGGGAATTAGGGAAGAGGCGAAGAGAAAAGGGTGGATTATAAACCTCTCATTTCTCATCCTTGGAAACTCGTGTCATGTATCAAACAGTTTCTTCAGTTAGATCTACTGATCTCTGGAAATAAATCGTCTATGTTGACATGTAATGTCTATCCCATATTAGTGAATTTATGAAAAAAAAAGGTGAGGGCTGGGGGGGGGGGGGNGGGGGGGGGGGGGTGTATGAAACTGTGTTGCCTATTAGTATTAGCATTGGCCTGATTATTTAATAAACTTGTTACGTGCTCAAATTTGTTTAGCTCATACTTAAATTTCGGCACCGTCATCAGAACTGACCCAACATTCTGAACAAAATCATAATTTGAAAATATGCAATTGACCTAATATGGGGATTTCGACCCTTTTTCAGCAAAACCGACAATACAATCGCAAACAATGAGAAAATACAGAGGAATCTTATGAAATCGAATTCACAGACCAATTTAGTATGAGTTTATGGGGTGTTCGACAGCACAACTCCACCCTGACACAGAAAAGAATGGAATCAGCACTGGAGCGACAATGCGGGTTTTTCCGATGCATAGGAGATTCCGGATCTTGAGGCCCCACCGCAGTTGAGAGTCGCACATTTTTACACGACACGCGCTATCCCCATCTGTTCAATTACAGTGCGCAATTCTGAGAGTGGCTCGGCTTCTCGAATTTGGTTACGAAATTCTCCAGACTTCTAGTGTTTGACCTCTGTCCCTAAACATTAGTGGAGCCCCCAGGGAGAGTCCCATCATATTGTCCATCAATTATGCATAAACCGACATCTTAACCTGAAGCATAGTTTAGGCTGCCTGACAATGGCATCACGTATATCTGACTGTTAGACATCCCCTTTGCTCAAGTTTATAGACACTTCCACCTAGAACATTGGGTTTGGGTTAGGGTTAGGTGCAGGATCAGAAAAGCGAGCATACATGAGAAAGTTTTTAGACACTGATAATATCTAAGAAATGTCCCAGGCTCCCTCTTTTTTCCTCAACCCTAGCCATAGTCCTGCACTTAACCTAAAGGCAAGCTCTGTGTGGGAATGTCCTGAATTGCCTACGAAATTTGCCAGAGGTCCAGGATCAGAGGCAGTGCAGTACAATGCATTGCCGTAAACTAAAGCGCAGTACCCTATTTGTCTTACCGAAAACCCCTTACGACAGTTGCCCAAGACGATTGCTTCGGCTGTCCTGCGTCTCGTCCTTCCTTATTTCAAATGCTTTCTCTTCAACAAAAAGTTCAAGCTAAATGTGTAAGCCGTATCTCAATTCAGACCTGTCCTCTTCTGACCTTGTCCAAGAAAGAAATTCTGCTATAAAGTTTTGTTCTCTTTTGACTGGATTTGTTGAAGGTTATTCTTGCCTGACTGGGTTTTGTTCAATCATGTCAAAACATGTAGAATTGAACAAGAGATTGCCATGTGCTGTTTCTTTTAGCGAGGTCAATAAAATGCTTACGAAACGCATCCTTGCGAATAAGCGTCTAAAGTCAAGAGAGTATATAGCACTAATGCATTGGTGGGCAGACGTAACAAGTTTAACAGTAAGTGTGTTACAAATTTAGCCCCGACGGCAGAGCAAGGACAGTGAAGATGTCTGAACATATAATATGAAATTTCGTTTTAAAGGCTTTGAAACATAGTTTTGCGTAAACAAGTGTCCCAATGTATTGCATTGAGAGTTGAGTAAACACATGTAGTTGGTTTCCTTTGGACTTAGTTATCTTCGTGAAAGGTGACTAAAGAGCCTGTTGTCGTTGTGGTATTTGTTGTTGCTGTTGTGGTGGTCGTTGTCGTTGTCATTGTTTTTGTCATTGTCGTTATTGTTATTATTGTAGTTCTTGTTGAAGCTGCTGCTTCTTGTTTCTTTCTTTATTTGTTTCAAAATCGTTCATGAGCCCTTTAAAAAATAAATACTTTCCCAATTTAAATACTTCATTTCAACTAAGTAGATCAAGATAACAAATGTATGTCTGCATGGGTAAGCAACCAGAAAGTGATTTTTGGTCACAGTCACATACTTGTAAAGAAAGCTCATACGAGGAGCTTAGGAAAAAATTGTGAATTTCTATCTTAAAATTAGACTAGTTTACATTACTGACTACAAGCCTACGCAAATTTTACGTGGAGGTACACAATAGGCTCGGCATTATTTGCACGCACCCTGCATAGCTACACGAGATAAAGATTAAAATTTGATTAATATCCTTGGCCCGCCGAGAACGTGCACTCACTTTAGCCCAGTTGCTGAAGACGCGAAGAGAATGCCACTTCTATTTTTGTCAGCCAATGAAAATTGCGCTTGACCTTTCACTCACCACTTTTGAGGACGCGTGAACTGGAAAATAGCACACCAGACTAGACGTTCACGAAATAAACTACCTTTTAAAGGAAAACAACCGAGGGGTGATTTTGACATTTGAGACCCGTGAAAGGAACATTTTCAGATGAAACTGAACATATATGCATACCAAGTTTTACGTCAGTTCGAGCAGCGATAATAAAGGCTGGGCCGAACACAAACTTTAGGCCATATATTGTTGCACATGAGGGAGAATCGGTGGTCGCTAGACTTCACCTCCATGATCCTGATAAGAGATGCTCGATACCGGTAGGAGGTTGGTTAGATTCCACTCTGAGAATTTATTAGAAGTGTATCTCAGCAAAATCTCCAAGATTATAGATTGCTGACTTCCTATGAGAATGATTTATAAATAGAAACATCACTGAAGTATCAATATGACAATATGACGCCGACAGATAATCCCTGAAGCTGATGCTATCACCTTGACCTTTACGAAGAACTGATCTGGACGCTGATAAAGCAAAGATGTCTGCAAACGAAAGATAAAGTCACGAAGATCATGCAGATTTAATGAAGTGAATAGCCAGCTAGAGTCCATAACCAATTGATATCATGAAAGTGACATTTTCCAATGGCTTACAGTTGCCTTTGCCATGTGTTCTTTGTAATGAGAACAGCTTTAGTAACCATGCCTTCTAGAAAAGCGTCCCGGGCAACTCTATATTTTTCCATGCAGCATTATAAAAGGTCATTAAGCGAGCTGTTTTTTGTTTGTTTGTTTGTTTGTTTGTTTGTTTGTTTTTAATATCCCTATCTCTTGACGTACTGATCGTCCCACTCCTCATGTTAATTTAATAACTAGTTGAGGTATCACAGTGCAACCTATGGGTGGGTTAGGGGAAAAAAGGCGGCAGCCCAACGCATACACCCCTGAATCCTGATAGGCCCTCAATAGGACCTCAGTCCCCAAAGTAAAAGAAGTTACAGGTTATAGCACGTCTAGACAGATATTGGCCAAAGCTGACTAGACGATCCAGAGCACTGAGGTCGAAAGTTTATGGCTTGGACTCTGGGTGAAAGATCATAGGTTCACTTCCTGCCATGACCTTTTTCCTACATGCTTTAAGAAAGCATTTCAATCACATTTTCCTCAGTCCGCCTCTCTGTAAATTTGGGACCTGGTTATAGGCAGTGAACATTTTTGTCCGGATGCTCGTGAGCAGGGCATAAAATATGGCAGGCTCTTTGTGTGCTCAAATCAGGGAATTGTGAAAGGTAAAGAGCGGTTTTGGTATGGCTGAGATAATGATAATCGTGCGAAGTCACGTGAGTGAGCTTTGCCTGGATACAAGACTTATTAATCTCATTATGATGATTATTATTATTATAGTTTTGTTTTAAGAAATGCAACTTTTTTGTGTCATGAAACTGATTCCTTCAGTTTACGGGACAACAGCAATGACAAATTATATTCGTTGCGATATCACACTTCGAAATAAGCTTAACTTAAAACAAAGAAAGAAAAATATAAGCCTGTACCAGCAGAGGAGATCTTTAAAAGTGCATCACCTCTCAGCTCCATGTCTTTGCTGTGACGAACAGAAATGTTGGCCTGGGCAAAACGCTGGTGTCTTCTTTAAGAACCATGAAACCCGCCATAGAATGTCGTGCACGGCAATTATAGTTAATGCGAAGGGTCAATCACACGGCATAAAACTGGAAATCAAATAGTCGGTGTCTTGTGTTGTCTGGCTTCACCAGAGAGCCTTGCAAGATCAGGCATTGTCATCCTTGGATCAGGAGAGAGATGTGGGGAGGGGAGGGGAGTGAACAGGGTCATCGTGGTGGCGATAGTGACCATTGAGGGTAATAGAGAGCGATGCACAGAAGACGAGCCTGAATTTTTTGGGAAATGGCTCAGAAATTCCAGGTCATGACTTATCCGAGTTTGTGAAATATATATAAATCACCTTTCTGTGAAGCTAAACAAAGCAATTCATACGGCTAAGCTCTAGAGTTTTTCTTTTTAAATTTTTATTTTAATTAAAAGAAAAATAAAACAACGTAAATCTACATCAAAATAATGGGCTATACTATCTTTTGAAATAAAAATCCAGAACTAGGCCAGCCGACGCTCATTTTTATTTACTGCTCGGCTGTTTTCCATTCACATCGCTGTTACATCAGTAACTAAAAATGAGAATGTCGTAGCCTCAGTGCAATAGCCTCGTAAGTGACATTTCTGAAACTTTACAGGAGAGCGTAAAAATATTTATCTTTCAAAGCATGGCCATATTTGTAGATTACATAACTATGAGTTTGTACAGCCTCTAAACTATTCGTGGAAAGGCTTTAGATATGTACACGATATTAGCTAGCCAAAACTACATTTAAATCATGCAAACAACTGAAGTTAAAAGACAAAAACAAATGCAGATAGAAGATTATTACAACCAGGCGACGATTTGATGAAGAGACAATGGAGAGCTTACGCATAAACGATGAGATCTCTTATGACTGTAAGAACTGCCTTAATGCATCGAATCTGAATGCACCCTTAGTAACGTTCAACATGGATAGTAATTTGTAGACTGGTAAGAGATCCCATCGTTAATGTGCAATTGCATTTCAGAAAGAAGTCTGGGTTTTGCAACTAAAAGGCAAGGAATTGAAGTACATAGTGTTTGAGATAGTGAGGGAAAAAAATGGATTTTAGTACTTGAAATCCCAATCATGAACAGTGATTTCTTAGACAGTCCAGCGGACCGCATCGTCTTGCCTTACGACCGTGTACTGTCACAAACTAATCTTATCCACTAAAAATTGATTTGTTACCATGCCACTACCTGAGACTAGTCTTAAAAAGGTGGTACCAGAAAGGATGGAGGTAATTGAAGAGTCTGTATTAGGTTACAACAGTTGCAGGATAAAAACATCCCTGCTAATGCAATGTAGTCACGTTAAAAGCCGAAACTAACCATGACATTAGTCGGACTGTTCGCTCATGAATATTTATGAGTATTATAGCAGCAGGATGATTGGCAACTAAACTTAGCGTATCTTGCTAAAAATAGCTGTCTGAGCAACCATTTTTATCGAATTGATTACTTTTCCTGGTGACTTGTTTTCATAGGATCAAGTCTTGAGACCATTTCGTCCCAGAACTTCCTGGTCACCCCAAGTCCAAAGAAAGACTTTGACCAACCGAAACGGTGTATGGTGTAACTGAATTAGACCAGAACAGAGGTCCCTTGTGACCAGTGAAATATCATGTTTGTTTGTTGTTGTTGTTTTCTATAGAGGGTGACAGGAGTCGCCGAGTTGGAACTCCGTTAACCTTTAAAAAATGAGTTAACCCACGGAACATGATAAGATTCAGTTAAATGAGACTATAACAGACAGATACATGAACTCGGAAAGGGAGGCAACAGAAGATCTCTTTAATGACTATAAAACTAAATATATTATGATTTCATCTCTTCTCCTATTTGTAAATGAATCATTGACTTATCTTTGTCAACAAATTTAAATCTAGATTTAAGTGCACTGCCTATCTTTATGAACAAAACTAAATCTTCCTTAAGTGCATTTGACACATCATGTCATTTTATAGATACATGTTCCGTGGAGTTGTCCAAACAAGAGCTTGTGGAGGCGGAACACTGTAGATTGGCTTCTTTTCGGCTTTGGGATGTGACCGTCTCGGGCCATTCAACTAAAATATTTTAGTAATGATGGCAGGCTATGGCGCAATGCACCGAGCAGTTTGTCGAGATACACAAAGAGACCGCATGAGCCAGAAACCACATTTTACAGGAGACGCAAGACTTTTTTGCGTAAGGTCTCATTTAAGAATTAATCAGCGGTGCATACTGTTTGCTATCTTGGACACTGTAAAAGCTACGGGCGAATAATCCAGATGAAAAAACAGAGAAGACTAGATCCATACAGAGATACCGAAACATGACTTTGTCACATACGGCCTTTTCCCCAAAATGGCAGTTATCCCCTCAAAATGATAACTTTCCCGTGGATATCTCTTACTTCCAGTGAGTATGTTAGGGAGCTACAAGTTGCTGTTGATGACGTCTGATAGATATTGTTACACATTCGAGACGTTATCAATATGAACAGTAAACAACAACAAAAAAAAGTTAATTAATCGTTTTCAAAGGGACATAATCCTCAACTCTTTTGTGACGGCTGTTGTGAGGGTCAGCCACCTGTTTTGGACCTACCTTTTTAAGAATTAGATGGTCTAAAAAAAAACAACAAAGAAGATTAATTCACCCAATTCAAAGACCAAAACTTTCAGAGTTCTGAGGACACTGGGATACTATTTTGGGCATATTGACACACAGATAATAATTATAGCCATTGCTACAAAGTTCATTGACAGGGACGCTATTTTTGTCACAGCACAGAAATTAATAAAGCATGTCGACAAGGTGACGTACTAAAGCTAATGTCTTAGACACATATCAAGCACGCATTTGTTAGAAATGTGATTTATTTTCTTTTTGTTTGTGAGTTTTTAGCTATGGCATAACTACAGCACCTAGATATTTATAGCATTAATAGACAATGCATTGCTGCAATATTAAGATTTGTCATAGTTTCAGTTAATCAGATCTGATTTCTAATTTATTTTTTTTTTGGAATGAGATCGTGGATGGTGTGCACCTGATATTTCAAATGAACAGTTTTTATCCTCGGTCATGAAACGATTGGGTCGTATCCAGTCAGTTTCTGATACAGCCAGAACTGACTAAGTTTAGAAACTCATTTTCTCGCGGGTTCTTCCTCGGTAAGTATACAGAGATGATTAACCCTTTTTTTCGTCTTTTTGCGCCAGACCTATAGATGTGTTCCTGATTCCGGACAAATACGAAGGTGATGAACAGTGACTAGGAGATCGCGGTCGATGTCATTACATCCTTTTCCATTAATTAATTAATTAATTCATTAATTCATTCGTTCGTTCGTTCGTTCGTTCGTTCGTTCGTTTGTTCGTTCGTTCGTTCCTCTGCATTTTGTACCGAGCACCCACCATACCTTATCTTGCAATAGTATCTTTTTGTGCCCGTTCGCTCCCTATGTACATGGTTTAAGAACCGATGTATTGATGTAGTGGGTAAACCATACACACAAAAGCTGAAAATTTTAGATTTCAAAAAAATTCGCTTTAAGTTTGGACAGACAGACAGACAGGCAGGCAGGCAAGCAGGCAGGCAGGCAAGCAGGCAGGCAGACAGACAGACAGACACGACAGACCACTCGACTGTAAAATGAGTACCTAGCTATAGGCAGTGAGAGATAGTGTCAGAATGCCAGTGATCAGCGCCTGTGTATAGAAGCGACACTGTATACTGTATACATGGAATTGGGAAAGTTCTAGAGTGATCTGGCATGCTGAGGTAATAATAGTGTAAAGTGGCCTGAACGGGCTTCAACTTGAATATTAACACAGTATTATAAATACACAACATCCAGTCGGGTACTCTTTTATTGCTTAATGTTTGTTTTTCATCTTCTTTTAGCTGTGACATAATAACTGCACCTAAAGCTTTGAAATCAGCAGCATTTTCAAACAATACTAACTTCCTGAGTTGTGCCGGATTTCAACAGCATATACTTTGAATTATTGATGCTCTTAAACTTTGAAATTAAGTGAACCTTTTTTTTATAATTTTGGCCACCTACGAAATATGTATATTGTATTATCTAAATTTTTCGTGCCGTAGTTGGAGTGTACACGTGGAAATCATATAGACAACGATTTTCTTTTTTCTCCTTCATTTCGTTCTTTAAGCGGTTGTTTTTTTTTGTTTTTCTTTTACGTTATTTTTCCTCAGGTAATGTACTTATTGTGTGTTTTTTCTTGGAGATGATATTTTATAATGAATATGTCTGTGCAAAATGTTAAAATAATTGTTGGGCTAAAGTGCCGAATAAATATTTTGAACTTGAACTCGAACTTGAACTAGAATTTTTACGACACTCGTGGATGTGAGAAACTACTGATGACGGATTATAAAGCTGCTAGTGCTAGTGGTTTCTCATTTTGTATTGGTGACAACACCTGTCACTGTCACCAATTTTGTTCGCTTTGATCGATTTCACCACCCACCCATTTCGATAAATCTGCTTCTTTTCCCAGTAATAAGTTACATCCTCTACAACAAGTTACACTTTTAATGGTGGCCAGGGTCACGGGTAAACAGCATTCTCTAGTGCTGGGCGAGTATCAATTCCTTTTACTCGATACCCAGATTTTTTTCGATACGCGGATGAATGGACTATCTTTTAGGTGTTTAGGAACTCTGTATTAAGGATTTTGAAAGGCCGAAGACGAATATGTCAAGAGCTTGAGGAGAAGTGATTCTTTCAGTGATATATCCCACAGTATCGTTCTCTACTGACTGAAGGCAGCTGCACATCGTTGAATCTAACTTCGTCAGGTTGTTTACACACCTGATTTATTTTATTGCTACACTAATAGAAATAGTGAAAAATCAGCTGGTAAATTATCATTCGCTGTGGATCTGAGCAATTTAGTTTACCATCCCCGCAGTTCTGAGTACATTAATCTAACTTTTGGATGGTTAGTATGTGTGAAGACTTCATCTCTGTCAAAACACCTGCCGTCGATTTATTGTCATCAAAAACTGTTCAGTGGCCTTGGGCATAATCCTTGCGTTAGTTAATGCACTGCCTGCGGTAACCACGGGAAACTCCCAAAACATTAGTAGTGCTCACTGTAGTTAACGCAGTACGTTAACTAACCTACGGATTATGCATACGACCACAGTTCCCTAATATTATCGGAGAAATTTACCGTGACTGGGGCCTTATGAATAGTTCTTGAGTTAACTAACGCACTGCGATAACCACGGGAAATCCTCAAAACATTAGCAGTATTCACCTTAGGTGACGCAAATTACCGCAAGGATTATGCATACGGCCACTGGTGTTGATATAATCTAGCTTTTTGCATGTGATCACTGAACCTGCTGTTTTCTAACTGTCCAGTTACGGCAGAGTCTCAGTTTAGACATGAGACCATGAACGCGTAAAAATATTGAAGCAAAATGAGTATGTTTTTTGAACTACGGTATCGGTCCGGTGCTTGCGTGCAGCCATCGAAAGTGGGTCTTGACGACCAATGGGACCAAGGTCTAATTGAGTTTACACAGCATTTAACTCGCTGTGTGGTACGCGGTGAAATCAGATGTAAGCACTAATGGGCTATGGGGGACTGGTTCATTGCTAACCCCATTTCCACCTTTCACCCTCTTACTTCCATCCAACCTATCTAAGCTTTAAATACACAGTTTTTCTTCCTTTCTTTCTATCAGTTTCAGTTTTCCACGCTTTTCCCCTAGATCTGATCTCAGTGGCATAGAGTAAAACAAAGCAAAATATTATTCGGGAGGGGAGAAATGGGAGCACATACACCTTCAAAAAAACGGCAGATAACCATGGATGCCTAAAGCTCATATCAAACTATTAACTCTAAGGTGTGAATGAACCTCCCCATCTGCTCCATCTCCACTACTACCAATCTCAACAACCACCTCGTCCCCTCAAGTGCTCCCCAACCCCCCTCCCCCCATGCGTCTACTGCCCCATGCTCCTTACGTGTCACCTTTGCCCACGGGTCTCTCTTTCAAACTGTCCATGTTAACGAATGGGGTATTTTCAGACGGGTCAGTTACACCACGTGATCTAGGGATTGCTAGGATATTTTGATAAGTGATGAGTAATCATACATGAGCAGAGCATGTAAACAAAGCAACGTGTGAGCAAGATTTCCTAGGTCACGTGATGGAGCTGAAAATACCTAATTAGCATGAGGAAAGCAAAGAGCTGAAAAAATTCGATCAAATTAAGACCAAAATTTGCACACATGACCTGATTTCTGGAAAACGACCTCTTATTTAATTATGTCGATGCAGAAAGCAAATTTCACAGCCATTCTTTCGTTTACTCCTTCTTTCCTTCTCTTGTCTCTTTATTATGCTACCACTTTCCCTTTGTCTGTAATTATTTCTCCCTCAGTCTCGTCTTCCCATCTTCGACACCTCGTACTCCATTGCTTAATGACGTATCTGTCTATCTATCTATCTATCTATCTATCTATCTATCTATCTATCTATCTATCTATCTATCTATCTATCTATCTATCTGTCTGTCTGTCTGTCTGTCTGTCTGTCTGGCTGGCTGGCTGGCTGGCTGGCTGGCTGGCTGGCTGGCTGGCTNCTCTCTCTCTCTCTCTCTCTCTCTCTCTCTCTCTCTCTCTCTCTCTCTCTCTCTCTCTCTCTCTTTGTTTTTCTGACTGGCTGGCTGACTGGCTAGCATATTCATTTTTATCCTCTCTTTAACTACATGTATTTCTATCCTTCCCTCGATCTCTTCATTATGGTGACACGGTGGGGTTTTTTTCCCCCTCTCTCGTCTCGTTTTGTCCCTCCTTGTTTATTGTCTACTGACGCTAACAGAGCAATGAAGAGAAAAAGTTTAATGACCGTCCAAATTTAGGAGCATTATAAAATTATATCAAGAAATGCTGGGAATCATTTGCCAGGATGCACTGACACTGACACTAATTAAATGTGTTTTTGTTTAAATTCACTCGTATACTGTTTGCCAGGTAAACTGTGCCCAGTCGCTATTTTAAAATATCTACTAATTTGATACTCGCAACATCAGTATCGTCGATAATCGATATCGATGCTGTTATGTCACAATGATTCCACGAGGTAGGCTAGCTGCCGAGATCAGAAAAACAAAAGGATTTTCTCTAATGACGATGGAAATAGTTTGATGTAAATGTTCTGTAATTTGGAAGGGAGTGTTTGTATTGAGGGTTAGTATCTAGAGAAATCAATATGAATGTAGCAGCGATAACTTGACTCAGCACAGACGTATAATGGGGAGCTAGGGCTGATCACTCAGCTACCTCTCAAAACACCTGCCTATCGCTGTCAAATAAATCACACAATATCCATTGCTACTGAAGAAAACGAAAGTTTATTTACAGTACTGGCACAAGAGAGCCATGCTTGGCTTACAGAACAATAGTAATGCTGCGCGACACTTGAACCTGTCGCTTTACACTCATGCCCTTAAATATATTTCTTCATCGAACTTCAACCGTCTTGACATTTCCAGAAAGTTCGCAATGGGCTGAGCTCAGATATTATTTTACAGTGACTGAGTAAAATATAATCGTCATTACCACCAAGGTAAAATTTAATAAACAAGCCTCTCTACTCACAAGAGTGCAGAGAGGAAAAAAAATTACTCGCCCGAAATCTGGGTCACCGCCGTCACGGCGAGTAAGCAGAGAGTAAACATTAGTAGACTATGAATTTTATCAAAAACGCACTCTAATGCAAACAAATCAGTAGAAATCAGTAAAATACCTGTTCGCGCTATTGAAGCCATATTCTTCCTGAATAGCAGTGAATTAGTACAAATTAGGGTTTTGGTTTTTTTTTTCTCACTGATCCAGCCTTATATGAACCTTAGCGTTCGGTCCAGTACTGATTTGATGCAGGATAGCCGTTAAGGTGCTGGCGACAAAATTAAATTCGTAAGTACAGGAAAGAGACCGGTTTAGGTACTATAATTATGTCTGTGACATGTTGCAAGTGCTATAGTGCCTTCTGGCATCTGGCAACATTGCCGGTTACAGACCTGTAATAGGATTTGACCCTTTTTTCCTCTATGGGCTATATTAACATTTTGAGCTGCCCTCTGAACCCAAAGTTTTAGCTTTCACCCAGACCCATACCAGATTGAAGCTCATTATGTGGCCCAAATTTTAAGACTTACCCAACCCTAGCAAGCCCATTGAAATTTTGAGCTTGGTTGCTATTTGTAAACAGACCCTACATTTTTCACTGGTCAATGCCAAACCCCTCCTCTTCCGCCTGAGCACACCCTTGACCTGGCAGTTCCAGCCCAGGGCTAAATAGTGCCTGGTAAAATAAAGTAAAATGGACACAGATTCCCATGATATCAAAATTTCCCCCCTGGAGCCCTTATTACTGGAAGCAGGGCATGCCAAAAGAGGGAAAAGGGGAGATGAAATATACCCCCGAAGTAAAGTGAAAGTACAATTACAGGCCAGTAACCTTCCCCTTCCCCTCCATTCCATCCCTCTCCCCGACAAAACAATCTGGCGAAACAACTAAATGTAGGAAAATTATTACTTTATGAAGGCTTCAGCGATGATTCATAGTTAAGTTCTGACTGTTATTAAAGGCAAATACTCGTCCATGTGGGTGTATCATTATTTTCACAAAATTTCCTTGGTCTAACACGATTTTTGAACATTACAAAACAAATAATTTTCTTTGAAGGATGAGTGGATATGGCCGCCTGCCTGTTTGAAAGCTTTTGAACAACACCGTCCCACTTTGTGTTTGGACTGAATATATTTTGTTTTTGCTCTGTGTATTCAAATATTTTTGTCTTTTCGGTGGCACTTGGGTTGTTGTTATTGAACCAGTTCATAATCCACAACAGGAAATGTGTTCCTGATCCAAATTTTTAGCGTGTCGTTGCAGAATGACGCCTCCATGGAGATTTTTGCACCTCGAATTGACGAAATTATATCATAAACATAGCAATAAAGGCAATAACAGTAAAGCATAACAATAAAACGAGAAAAATAATATATGAACTTGTAAATCGATACCCTCACTTACATTTGTCTGCCATTTTTCACAATAATATTTATTTTGTTCGGTGACTACAATAATTATTACCACGCCAGCTATGGAGGAATTATAGTGACAAAGAAAGAAATCCATTAACAGTAACAAAACTTGGGGTGCGGCTACTATTCATGCAGCCTAAAGGTCTGTGTACACAGTTCTGTTTTCAGAAAGCCGCACGTGTAGAAAACAACGTAAAAACACGAATCGGGACTTCCCGCTTTCCTTTCTGATTTCTCTTTGAAACTGATGACTGGCAAAGGAAAAACAGAAAAGAGGCGAGAGAAATACGAAGTAGGCGAGAATATGGTCTCGTTCTCAGCGGGATCCCTGCAAGGAAGTGGATGAAACTTAGACATTAGTTAGTAAATGTGGAATGTCTTGAGTTACAACGGAAGTGAGAGCTAGACTAGACATCAATAAAGCCCACCACCTACGGTTTCAAAATGTTTAACGGAATTTTTTTTCCCCAACTGTTTTCTTTGCGAAGAGGATGTGAAAGAATCAAGAGTGGTATGTATGCTAAAAAGTGAGACAAAGACACAAGTACAACAAACACTCCTCGCAGGTCAACGCTTTCTTTTCCAGGTCTTTCCTATCAGTGTTGTATCCATCTTTGAGTTCTTAGACACTCACACTCACGGTGTTTAGGGGTCTTACTGGGGACCAAACACACATACGCCAACGATTGTGCTATAGGAGTAAGAATGGATTTTATGGACGTTTTACGATGGCTGAGTTCATGACTATGAACCCCAAAAGGATACAGAATTACAGATATTTGAATTTTTTTATTTTTATTTTGATGCGTTGCAGAACGATTAATGCTTAAATTTTTACAAAGAATGAGCGAGCTCTTTACAGTGGTAATAACGAATTGTGAATGATTGAAGGAATGACAGAGTTTTTGTCAACAGTTGTTAAGAAGTGCATATATCTCTTTAACGAAAAACTGATTCTATTTTCAAGTACGTGTACATCGTCACGCTCCTAAGTCATTTTTTTGCCATTTTGAGCAAAGAAGACTGTTTGTTTTGATTACTGAACGTCACAAATATTATTAGCAAAAGTGTTATTCAGCAGCCAAGCAGTTTAAAATGCAGTTAGTAAATATCACACATGACTCAATGATGCCATTGACTGAGATCCCTGCACCAATAGAAAAGCTTCTTCAGCCCCCCCCCCCCCCCNCCCCCCCCCCCCAAAAAAAATGATTTCGGCAATTATCTTATGAGCGTGACGACATGTGATTTGTTGCTAGTCCTAGCCTAGGGTCGAAGTTAACAAAAATCCAAATGTGAGTTTTATTTATTTCGCAGGAAAATTGATTTACAGTGTCATACGTACATCTCATTTATAATACAAACACATAGAACAATGTACATCATCTATATATAAATACATAATAACCCGTCAATAATATCTGGACTATTCTTGAAAATCTGTTCAGATGATTTGTTGTTGTTGAGGTTGTTGTTGTTATTATTATTATTGTTGTTGTTGTTGTTGTTGTTGTTGTTGTTGTTGTTCAAATCGCAGCAAAAAAGATGTTACGAAGTTAATAATGCCCTGCCACTGCCTTATTGGATACTGGAATTTGAAGACAAAAGTATAGACTGGGTGCACACGGCAGTTACCCATCCCTAGGGCATACCGGAGAGTCAGATGATTTTCTTACTTGTCTGTGCACTCGATCTATAAAGAGCAAAGATTCAGCCATCCTAGGTAAGCTTATCGGAAGTTACAGTACTTATAAGATCCACTACGGAGTAAATCATATTTTCAGATAATTAAGAACGTGCGCATTAACGATGGGATCTCTTACCATTATAATAAGTATATAAACTCGTGCACGTTGAACACTACAAAGCACTGATGCACTAAAGTAATTCTTACGATGGTAGGAAATCCCATCGTTCATGCGCAAGCTCTCAATTATTTCCTCGATATATTCAACCTAAAGAAGTGGTCAGTGGTTAGAATGAATTTATCAGCATACTGTCGGACTTCGTATAGGACCGACCATGTTTATATGACGTAGAGTCAGCCTGGCTGGTTATATGCGAAGATCGACGATAATTACACCAAAGTTAAGAAGGCGTATGTTTGAATGGCAGTGCATTCTTGATACTGATAGTACACGCCTTCTCATCTGTTACACTTTATCTCCTTCCTGTTCTCGGATCAAGATCTGATGATTCGGTGATTCCTCAGTTCATGAAAAACGGCCTTGCCCGTTTTTGCTATATTTAGAACGAATCAAACAAAAGCTTAAATTTCCTCGGGTTATCAAATTCATCTCAGCACTCCCTGTGTGTCTTAGGCTAAGCACAGCCCGTGTGTGTCCCATCTTGTCCACAGGAGGCTTATTTGATAACTAATTAATTACTCTGGTAAACAGATTAAAATTGCTCTTGTAATGGGCATATCCGATGTCTTGACTCTCAAGTCAGCAAACTCTTTCCCGCCTCCACATCCAGTACTCACAAGCTCAGTCCTGTTTTTGAGAGTTTTTACATTCTTTTTGTTTTTAAAGGTTAGTTAGTTCCACTGTCTGCCTTTAGAGTCTTCACATGATCTGATCGTGCCATGAAAGAGAGTAAATATCAGCCAGTTTCGGTTACTGCATCTCTGTTCGTCCTTTTATTATTATACCCTCAACGTTAGGACTGTCATTTTAGAGATGGGCAAAAACAGGAGATTCCTAGATTCGCAAAACAGAATTTATCGAACCTTAAGATTAGATTCTGAACATGAATCCGAATCCGAATCTCGAATTTCGAATACGTGTAACGGGAACAATTTGTAAGAAAATGTAAGAACTTGGGACCCCGATTGGCTTCCAAGAACGAAAAAGACGTAAAAAAGAATCAAGAAAAATCCATCGTAAGCGAAAATTCTCGGATCTGAACTTGAATCGATGGATTTTTAACACAAAATCTTATCTGAAGGATTCAGCGAATATAATGTTTGTGCTCGAACACGCCCATCCTCCGTGTCGTGGGAATCTGGACAGTGACATTTCTTGGGCTCTTCTGTTGTTTCTCTAAACAGCTTGTGAACGAATACTGCACCACGAGCGGTTTGTGAATGTTTAGAATGCCACTTAGGCGTTTGAAAAAAAGCGTAGGAAGCCCGCGTAAACAGTGTCTTCGTTAGTTTTATGGTCATTAAGAAATGGTGTAGACCCGAGAACGGGACTCCGATTTTAGCCTTCTGTCGAGGTCTAATGGAAAAGCTGCTACCATTCTACCATTCTTGTTGTGAAGACATGTACGTACTCCCTCCTTTCTCTAAAAGACAAAGTTTTGACGACGATTAGGTACAATGAAACAATGGAATCTTGTTAGTATATATACATGGCATAACACACTCCCTTGCTTGGTACGCTTCCATTCAAAAGTACCAGCTTCTCTATTCTTAATGAAAAGCACTGTTGTGTAACATATTTTTGTCTGATAACACAATCTTTAAAGCTTGGTCCTAGGTGTAAGTGTGCCACCATGGTTCCACCGTATTTTGTAAATTATATCTGTTAATATAACTGTGTCTCGTGAAATTTAATCTTGCTGATGACTGACAAAATCGTTGACAACTTCGATCTCTAGTGCCATTTTTAACTACAGAGAAACTGTTGTTAAAGAAGCACCCAACCTCTTTATGTCTTGTTTGCCCACAAAGTGACAATATAACTGCTTGACTGCCTAGGGTAGTAAAAATTATGGTATGAATGATAAAACTTGTTCAAACTTGTTAAAAACCTGTTGTTGGTGATGATTACGACTGCCACAAGATTCACGAACAGGATTAGTAAAATTTAATATATTTGTGGTAGATAAAGGAAAAAAAAACACTCTTCGGCATATTCGAGTATATGAAACTTGAGGCTTCTCACTCTGATAAAATTTTTACCACTGAAGAGAGCTACAGTATGACCTCACAAAGTAGCAATCCAGAAAACCGGTTTTAATTTCTAAGGGGATTGAAGTCGTGATAATAGAATATGCAAGACTGGTAGGAACCAGCGCATTGCAGTCTGTAAAGCAGTGGCGAAGCGAGATCCAGTTTCTTGGTGGGGCTAAAGGTTACTATGTATTGTCGACTGCCGTCACTCCAGCCCTAATTTTCGTTGGCTATTCCCACTCACCAGTAATGTAGATTAGCATCTGATTTTAAAAAAAACCAACATAACTTTTAATAGCCCATGACAAGTGATGTTTTTTGCTGTGTCTCTTCGTCTGAACCACCGCCATGAAAAGCCAGTTGAGGCCTCAGGTTATTTTCATGAGAACAGGGAGTTAGCTCATTGGCAGCCCCTATCTTTTCAAATTTCTGACTCGAATTAGTGCGGACTTATTTTAACCTAACTGGCCAGGGAAGAGACAAATGCATAAACACAGGCCACAACTAAGGTCACTGGGCGCCTGGGAGGGAGAAGAAAATGATGTGATGAATAGATCACCCTTCTTTTTAAGCCCACCTCAAGTGGTCTCAGAATTAATGCGCGTGTATAACCTGAGCATTTGTGATACCCACTGAGATCGTAGGAAGATAGAGATAGTGATCATGTTCATTAATCTCTGATATGGTTTGGTAGGCAAGACATTCTTGGTTTATATTTTTTAAGTACAATGGAACATAGATAACACACCCATCCTTCCGGCCAAGTTAATGAGTGTGGGTTATCAGAGTTTTTGTGTTATCCAGAGTATTTTTTATAAGAAAGAAAGCAGCTGGGACTGTAGAATGGGAGTGTGCTACGCAGAGATTTGTGTTAAGCGGTTGTTGTGTTAACAGATTTCGTCTGTGTGCACGTTTTCCCCTTAAATTGCACAGAGAATGGTGGGGCCTAGCCCTCCTAGCCCTTACTAGCGCACCGCCACTGTTGTTTTTTTTTCTTTTTTGTTGTTGTTCTTTTTAAATAATGTTAGAGCAGGACAGAAGAGACTGCACTAAGTACAACAATGTTGGTCCAAACATGACATATAATTTGTAATATTCAAAGGACTGAAATAGAACGGGATATGAGTTATTTTAGATGTCCAAAAATGGTCCAAAATGTAAACAACAAACCAGGGCAGACATGAAGTATGTAAGTAAATTTGGTTACCATTTAAAAATTATTTTGCATTGTAGGTGCTGGAATTAGTGTGGTATAAATTTTGGAGGGAATTTTTGTTCCTGTCTGGATTTCTTTTGTTTTAAATACTGTTAGAGGTTGGGGAGACCTAGACTGCAGTATTTCAACGATGCACCACTTTGTCCACAAGTTGTGACATATGCAACTCCAAATTGCTGGCGAATGAGACAATGAAGAATACATTTGGCGTTTGTCTTGTAAATAGGTTGGATTACGTCAGTTGTAACCTGCTGTCCAGCAGCTATGTCAAAGCTAAAAACAACAAACGTTACACACACACACACACACACACACACACCCACACACTCACACTCACACACACACACACACACACACACACACACACACACACACACACACACACACAAAGCATGGGTTCGTGTAAAAAAACAACAAACGTTACACAAAAATAGGACAGCATGATCTTAGAACATCAGTTGAGTACCATAACTATAAATCATGCTCAAAGGCAAATGATTATGCTGTGTCTGATCTCCATATAACCTGAAGTGCATGCATTTGTCCCCTGGGTGGTGTTGACTTCGGCTCTTAGCAGAAAAGGACTTTTTTTTTTTTTTGGTTCTACATTTTTTTGAAGCTGGCAATGGCTTTTCAGTACAATGAGAAGAGACTTTCCATAAACCGCCATATTGTTCCGCCGTTCTTGTCACAGACCAGGCCAAACTGTTTACCAGGAAGTCTGTAGTCCTTGAAACAGGCCCTTAACATGGAAGGAGTTCGCAGACACCAACAGCTACTGAAGAGGAGAAAGTGAGGGAGGAAGAAAAAGAGATGGAGTGAGGCCGGAAGGTACAAAAGGTTACTAAAGAGACTGGGAGAGAGAGAGAAAGAGAGAGAAAGAAAGATCATTGTGATTCAAGAGAGGCAAGAAGAACAAAGGGAAGAATGGAGAAGAACGGTGAAGGAGGCGATGGACAGAAACACAAGGAAAATAACAGACTGTCACAGTTAAGCTCCAGATTTGAGCTAAATAACATTAATGAGAGTAAGAGTGAATGAGAGAAAGAAGGGTAGGTGAAGGGAATATTTTTTTTTCTTTTTTTGGAAATGAAGCTGACAGAGGCTGGGCGAAAGACAAAGAAAGAGATGGAGGGGTGGGGAACAATAGCTGGGCTGGTGAATCAATGACGGTGGGAACAGTTCGAGTGACAGATAGAGGGGGGTGGAATAAAGAGGGGGAGAGAGAGAGCGAGAGAAGGAGAGAGAATGAGAAAAGTAAATACCTGGCTCAGACACTGACTGTTCCAGGAGTCTGAGACCGCCTGAGGGAAGACAGTGGATGGCGCCAGACAACAATGGCTGATCATGAACCTCTACAGGTCTTTTGCCTGAATCTGTTGATGCCTTTGTTCCGGGCACGGCCTCGCGTCTATTGATACCGCTGACCGGGTGTCACACATCCACAAACCTTTAATCCCCTGGAGTGGATGGCAATCAATGGCCAAAATGCTTCGGTATGTTGCTAGCTAGGCAGACACACAGATTGTTTAGTTCCAGGGTTTGCAAGCCTAGGAGGGTGTGCTTTGCAAATTCCAAGAGTGCGCGAAGAGAGTACGAAATCACTAATTACTTGATTCTATTTCACATGACAAAGATCAGAAGAGTTATTTTACTTTTAAGACTGGGATACAAGGGATGGCCTTGTGGCGTCCATGGGTGCATCGATTAAGAAAGACTGGAAACCTCTGGTTAGCTAATTTTTGCGTTCATACGTGCAGTTTTGTTATGATTGTTGTTTTTTGGTTGTTTTTTTTAAACTGAACTTTCTTTTGTCACAGCATGTTTTTGAAAAATGTAACTGCTCGGATGTTTCTCTGTCTTGAGCCTTCCTCTCTGCTGTTTTGAAATGACCCGTATTGACGCAAAAAAGGCTGTATTTCACGTGACTCACAGATAAATTTACCACCTTAAACGTCACCACGGACGGTTTTTCACACAAAGTTATTTGCTGGTTTCCGCTTCCCATCTCTTTCTCGGTTTATTTATTCCTCTCATTCCTTCAGCTTGGCTTCCAGCATTATCTTTTTTTGCTTGCTTTGAATTTTAACAAAAATACCACTACAATATCTGGGGACAAAATGTAACATAATATAGATGTAGACCACTTCAGGATATTGTTGTGGTAGCTCTACGGCTTCTGCTGTTTTCCTTCTGTGGCAAAATGTCGGCTTCTTTCACGAAGCACACTTTGCTGACAGCAGAATATACAAGGGCGCTCCAAATGTTAAAACAAGGACGATCTCTGTCTAACTCCATGGACTGAAGATCATGCTCATTCTGATCATGCGATTCGCATACTGGCTTGACTTGACGACAGCACCCTATAGTCGCCCATTTGTCCCATATTTCAAAAATACCCAACAATAGGACCCTTTTTCCTAAGTGGTCTATACAGCTTTGATCATAGTTGTTATTAAATATCGTGTTCATGTGGCCATCACAGCAGTATATGCTGCAACTCGATGCAAGCATTGCGCCAAACGACAAGACATTACCACTGAGACACAGATAGGGAGCCTGTATTTGTTAGAGTACATCAGTAACGTGTCTTACATATTTCCTTTATAGTAGGAGAGGATTGCATATTATAGAGTATTAAGAAATGACAACCCGGACAAAACGTCCTGAAACTTTTGACTCTCTGAAAACCTGACAAAACCTCGTTAAGGCAAACATCAAGATCTTGCCGCGGAGCTCCACTTCAAAAATTTCTCCAGCAGCGATATCGTTCCAGCTTCCCAGCACTGGGATCAAGTTTCTATCCTGCATTGTTTTACCATGGCAATCTTTATTAAGCTCTCTTAAAACCGCTTTCTTTACAGACATAATTCCTTGTTCTTCCTGCTCTTTCTTTTATTTTCTTTAAATCTGTTACGTTTCTTCTTGTTGTTCAGGCCTCTTACTTAGGCATCTCTGTTTGTTTTCTTTTCTCTCTCTCTCTCCCCCCTCTCTCTCTCTCTCTCTCTCTCTCTCTCTCTCTCTCTCTCTCTCATGTGTCCTCATTGCTGACGCTTAGCTCTTCTACTACTTCTTACTTGTCAATTTTTCAATTTGTTCTTATTGTTTTTCTTCTTCTTCTCTTTCTCCTCTTCTGTCCTTTGAATTTTCTCCTTCTACCGCTGCTGTTACAGTCATTGTGATAAATTGCCGTCCTTGCTTTGTGGAACTTTGGCCTTAGGTGATTTTTTGGGGCGTCTTTATTCAAATAAATGCACATTATCCCTTTCCACCCATTTCTAGCTCACGATCACCCTAACCTTGCAAGCGGTTCATTTCGGAAACAGTTTATGGTTACAGGCTTTAAGGTTTATAATAAATGTAAGCCTTGATAATAACAATACTGGTTATGATAATAACGATAATTAATAATAATACTGAGATTTATGAGTCTCGTATCCAGGCTAATGCCCGCTCATAGGACTTCACACTGTTATACCCCGGCAGCCCAGATCACTGTAAGACTCTCTCAACTCTCTAGGGAGTAGACAGTACCACTGCCATTTACAGGTGCTGATCATTAGCATTCTGACAGTATCTTTCACTGTCTATAGCCAGATACCCATTTTACAGCCAGGTGAGCTGAGGAAAATGTAAATGAAATGTTTTCCCAAGATACTTACAGCATGACCGTGGTCGAGAATTGAACCCACGACCTTCATATCTAGGGTCCAGCTCCGTAACCATCTTAGCCACCCTGCTCCACATCTATATTTATATTCGATTAGAGTTCTTAAAGAGCAGTAGTTCCCTTTGCGTTCACCGCCCATGTCCTTTCGTTCTGTGGCAGGGTTACGTTTATTTGGATGCTGCAGTTTGACAAGATGGGAAGCCACACTCCTTCATCAGCAAAGGAAGTATCAGTCTCTAGACTGCAACTATTGCGGAACAGACAGGAAACAATGCACTGAGTTGTAAATGGTGTTTGCCATTCTCATATCTTTGCCTCATTCATTAGCCTAGAAACCACAGTCGATTCTCGCCACTTCCTCCTCCGACACAAGGCTGTTGATAAGATGTTCCACTAACGAATTTGAAACCGTAGATGGTTGCCGCCATGTTGCCGAGCTTTTGCTTAGGATTTTATATAAAATATGACACCTTTCTAACAAACCTCTAATAGGCATGCTCTCTTCCTCATTGTGACAGGCGCGCACAACCAAAGGCAAAAACCTTTGCTAAGGACTGCCACAGCATACAAGGACGGGGTATGGTCTTCCATCTTGTCAAATTACAGAGACCAAACAAACGTAGCCCTTCTGAAATTAAGGTAATCCGTAAAGAACATAGTGAACGGAAATGGGCGATGAAAGCAAACAGGTTCATTGTCTTTACCATAAGAACCCATGATATATTATGGTCTTACCTTCAGTACTTTTTTCACCTGTCCTTTGTTTCGAGAATTGTGGGAAGGGGTGGGTGAAGAGGGTTGTGGGATGGGGGAGGGTGAGAGGCAAGTTCTAGATTTATTAAAAACTGGCACCGTTTTACTTTAGTTTTTATTATGTTTCCATGAGCATGTTTCATGATGCAGGAATATGCAAAGTATCTGAGGTCATGCTAGGATAGTCTATCTATTAATGTAACATTTGTGGTACTAAATGCTCAACACATTTGAGGGAGGGGGGAAGGTGGGAGGTTCTAAATGATGGATAGAAATTTGGTGGGGGAATACGCAGAAAAGCTCACTTAGAACCAATATTAAAAATCGTAAGAACAAAGATTACAGATCTGTAACCTCAGGAGGGCCTAGTTATCATGTGGGGTGTGTGTGGTTTTTTTTTTTTTTTNNNNGGGGGGGGGGGGGGGAGGACAGTTTGAAAGACAAGGGGGAAGAGGAAACAAGTCAGTTCAAAACTGGAGGGCAGTACAGTGTTATTGTTTTATGAAGACTCAATTAGAAGTCCGTTGGGGAAAGAAAGTGGGAAGGAACATATAAATTAGAATAGACCATGGCAATGTTCACGTGACTTCGGGCAGGGAGAAAATGAATAGTTTTCTGAAAAAACATATCCCATTGGACAGTACGACCAACGCATCTGACCTACATTTATTTGCGCATGTATAAACATACACGACGCTGACATCAAAATTTTTGCCCACCCTCTTGTAGTCCATTTTTTGTTTGTTTTTGTGCTTATGCTGTGTGATGAAAGAGACGACGACAACAACAACAACAACAACAACAACAACAACAACAACAACAACAACAACAGCAACAACAACAATAAACAAAACTAATGACAAATCATCTTGAAACTCCATTAAAAAGCCATTGCAGTATTCTCAAATGTGAAAGATGTTGAGATTAAAAGTGGAATCGGCGATTAGACGAACTGGTACTATGCAGAGTTCACAGTACTAACAAATAATTTGTAAGCTTACTTCTCAGGTACTTTTTGTTATGAATTACGGACATTTTCTGGAGTTCGCTCAGTGGCTGCGGTACCGTGGGGCAGCTTGCAAGTGCCCTTAAGTGTGTGGTGCGGCCATAAATAACGCCTAGGAAATTGCCATAAATAAACCATCAGGTCTATTTTATTGCCCTATCTCACCTTAAGCCCACGATGATGGACGCTGCTCCCCC
>JAWQUT010000016.1:3925844-3944733 GCA_033807755.1 Ellobium chinense | reverse complement strand
GAGAATATCCAAAGACACTTGAAGTTGCCCTGTTATTTCTCAAACTTGGAATTGAATTTGAATTCATTCAATCACATAATTTTCTGGAGTATCCCTTATCAAAGGCATTTAATTTCTTTTCAATTTCCTTGGTAAAGAACAAAAAAAAACCCAACAAACTTACATAGCCAATTAAATATTACAGGTCTGCAGCCTTTTAAAATATTTCCTTCAAACGTACACTTCAAACAAACTTAATCAAAATAGTTTACATGTAAATCTATAGTCTAGAGGAAGAGAGAAATACAAAAGAGACCCAGTGAAAGTCTGCAGAACCGGTTGATTACAAACACACAAAGGCAAAGTGAAACCAGATAAATAACATTAAAGTAGGACACGCACATCAAAAATAATTTGCGAAGAAAGAGCACCGTTCCGTTACCGTGCGCGTATGTAATATGACGCAATAAGGAGAGCTAGGGTTACCGGGTTTGGTCCTTGCGTCCAGAATCATTCCCCTTCTCCGATCAGCAGAAGCCTGTGGCAAAAACGCTGATGTCACTTCCGTCCGTTCCAGCAGCTACAGACGCCTCTACCTGACAATGCATTATTCAGCTTTTAATTAAGGTTCTGATATTCCAAATTCAAACGCGAAGTTTGATAGTGTAAGTCAGAAAAAGTATTCTGCATTTTTATTGCCTCAGCATGGTTTTGTTTGGCATACCTACTTTTCACAGAGGAATTAAAACATTCATACCAACATGCTGTCACCTGTCCGCAGAGCACTGGCTAGACAGCTTGGCCATGTGGCAAGAACGTATTTGACGTAAGCAGTAAGCTTATGGCCGCCACGCGCGCAGTCGTTGTAACAATTCGGACTTTGGATAATGTAACCCTGTGGGTTGTCTGGGGCTAGCAGAGGCGTTATATCATTATGACAGACACTTGGAAGACTCTTTTATTGGAATAATAGGGTATCGTATGATTTAATATGGTCTACAGGACGGTGCAGTCTTACTGTAAGGACATGGAGATTCAGAACAGGAGAGATTTGAAATAAGCGGAAGGTAGAGGGATGAACCGAAGTTGTATCATAAACAGCATTAATTCAACAAAACACTACCGAGTTTCATGAATGCTTTTATTACATGATTATAGGTCTATGATACTGCTGCTGTTTCCCATGCAGACCGTAACCCCATATGAATAAAGAAATGAGGAAGAAAAGAAAGGGAGAAATAGTGCACATCATGAGAATAAAAGAAACCAAACTCAACAGTTGATTACATAGGTCACTGCAGAGAGGAAAACTTTGATTAAGGTCACTATTTAGTAAGACATTGGTTGGGGAAATATGAATAATCAACACTGGGGGACTAGTTTTTTTCCTAGATCTCTTTTCCTCTAAAGAGTGAATATATAATATACTGATAAAACAAAATTCTTACAATGAATTTCTTAGCAAGTAGACATTGTATGAGAAAAATATGAAGAATCTAACATGGGCATGAATGTCTTCTAGATTTCTCTTTCCTTGACAGGATGAATAAATATCAGCAATGCAAAATTCTTTCAATAAAATTTCCTATGTGAACAAAAAAAATCCGGACAGTTTGCCTGTCATTAAAATCACGCACTTAATATTGAACATTCTACAATGTGTTTGTTGAAACTGTCACAGCTTTAAGGCTCATAAATGTTCGTGAAATTCAGGAAATGAGTGAAGTGGGGTATAGCTAATGCATGAAAAGAAATTCACTGAGGATATCTGAGAATGTAACAGCTTCACACACTAATTCATGCAACCAATTGCTCTAATTCAGCCTAACATGAAGTGGAATTCACTTAAATACAGTCTGACAGGGTCTAACAATGTGTTATCATTGCTGAGAATACCTATACTATTCTATTGTCCAATGGCCTCTACCCATGTTTTATTCATTTTCCATATTCTCACTGTTTCCTTGCACTGACTAAAACTTTCACCCTAACTTCATGATAGAAGAAGGCAGATAGGATATGCAACAAGGCATTAAAAATTGGAGGTTGCAGGTTGAATCTTTTTCAAGGAAAAAAGATCGACAGATGTAAACTTGCAAGTCATGACTCAGATGTGGCCCAGCCTCTGTAGAGAGTGTCAGGAAGTCAAAGAGCCGAAACCTTGCACAAAAACAGTTCCCTCTTCAGGAGATCTTTTCCAAATAAGAGAGTTTCCTATCTGTCTGTTCAAGCATCTATTCCTCCTGTACTCCAAAGATCAAAAAGATAATAACCCTTGTCCAAATCCCTACTCTTCCTATGTCTTAATGGTAAAAATCCACAAACTCTTGTCTAGGCTTCTCTCTCTATCCCTCTCCCCAATTCCAACATTGCAATGAAACAAATAAGCATAATCAAAAAAATTTAGTTGAGTTAAGTCCTAAGGTCTTCCTTTATCCCCTTGGTCAAAAAGAATATCGTCCCTGTCCAGTTTGCTGCTGTTCTTCTTTTGTAGTGGTTGAAAAGCAATGAACAATTAACTCTTGTCCTGTCCCCCACAGCTTCTACACCCCAGTGACCAATAACACGGTGGACCCCTGGTCATTGTTCCACTCAACAACTCCTATACAACAGTGACAAAAAAAAAGCAAAGCTTGAGAACCTTTTATCTGACCATCAGCTGTTTTTAGCAAAACACACACTGCAGATAATGACATGGCAAAAATGCTGAGATTATGAAATAGTTTTAGTCTAGATCTTGTTTTCTGTTTTAATGCAGCAAAAGATATTTACAATGAATGAAAGAAAAAAACATTTAGTCACATCTTTATGTACACCGTTACACAGAACCTTACTACATCCTAGACCCATCAGGTTATGACCCAAACATTAAAGTTCTAGATCTATAATGTACTGGACCATCCCATGAAATTTTACGCTGATAATAAGGCTTTGCTTTACATTTTGGTCTCCCAGATGCAGAACTAAACCCTGTGAAGGATAACTTTTAAGTGATTTCCATACTCATTGTTCATGATCAATGGTTGCATCACTGTGAAAACCACCTAAAAGTAACTTAAGTGACACAAGAAATGCAATTTATGTGCCACTTAACTTATGATTCTAAAGAACAGAAAAATGCCTACACTTGCTCCAAGAGATTTGTTTTCCCTGATTTCAAATGCATCCAGAATGCATTAATTGAGTTTTGGGAAAATGTTTCTTAACTGGGAGTTAAACATTCACTACAGAACATATACTCCAACAATCTCCTACAACATTCATAATACTCAGTTCAGATACAACTACTGTAGTATGAATGAATCATCATATCACAAAATCATATTCTGAATATGTAGTACATGTTTGTTTTAAAAATATTACAGTAATTCAAAGAAATGATGAAGAATATCAAATGAAAGTGGCAAAACAATTATTCCACTGACTTGAAGATTACCTGAATAAGCCTGCTGGCAAATAAACATATCATGCATTTACAAAATTATTACAAGCAAACTATATTAATATTGCAGAACGACAATTTATTATGTTAAAAAAGGAAACAAACCCATTTTATCACTATTCTATCACAACAACCAAAATAATGCACAGAACAAATCTAGCTGTCCTACCCAAATCACTTCAACTACAGAGGAATGGTATGGTAAATCATTTTAATGCTGAAAATTATCTCCCAGAGAACTGCTACACCAAATCAAAGGTTCACTGTGCATACTTGGCACTGTGGACAAAATTAGAGATCAATTCTGCTGTCCAGAGGTAGCATAGTTTATCTGAGCAATTCCTTATTTTGCCAGAAATGCTTTTAACACTTGAGAAGTAGTCTTTTAGCCTGGTAATTGGAAGTAGGTTCTTTCATGTATGAATACCAATATGAATGGCTCTTCTTCATTAATTTTGCTAGCAAAGCATGCATTGTGGCATTGGTATCCAGATAATCATTCTGTCATACATTACTTGACATCTGTCTGTACCTGTGTCCTCTGTGATTCCCAGGGCAAACAGATGTAAGTGATTTCTCTTAGCCTAATGTGCTCTACCATTGTGTTTTCTGATTGCAGACCGTATATAAGACTGAAAATATGGCAATATGTCAGATATGTTGGTTGCAGTGGTCTGAAACTGTATTCAGCAGTCACTGGAAGTTTATGGTGTCAAGATAAGTGTGACAAACTCAAGACTGCTGTGTGGTCTAGCAGTAATTTGAAACTTTCCTTTGGAGAAAGACATTTGTATAGCATAACAAATACATTCAAGAAATGTTCTCTATGCCTTATGACTTAATAAATGTCTTAAGATAAGGTTTGACTATTAAAGGAATCTGAAAGTTTGTTAACGTTTCTCAATTTGTAATTTTTTTTTCAATTTTTTTCAATCATTTATAACATTTAGGGCTGTACAAAGAATTAATATTCCAATGTGTATGAACGCATCAGATGACTTTCTGAAACATAAAAATTTTTCAGTTCTGCATACCTCTAGTGATTGTGTCTGATACCCTCCCCTATAAAGCTCATTGTGAGCTTACACATGACATTTACAGATGGCCTGATGTCACTGGGTGGTTGATCTGCCCATCAGATCAGTTCCAAAGTACAACGTTTTTATTTGTGAAGAGTTAAGGTATAAATGATTTTGTAGGTTTGACTCAAAGAACAACTTTTGTGTTGGAAAACTAGATAATGTTACCATCCTATATAATTTTACTGAATGTTCAATTCTTAGTATTATTTAAGAAATTATACAAGAGAATAAAGGGCATCATCACCACAAAACAAATCTACCAGTCAATAAGGCCTATCAGCATGCATTTCTTTTTAAGGTTTGTGACACCTATTAGAAGGGCAAATCACTGACTGTGTACAACCTAATTAATCCCTAATATATAAAATCCCCCTTTTTTGGGGCCCTGCTAGACAGTGTTAGGGTCTAGAAATATGTAAAATGACCTGTGATCTAAGTAAAGCATCCAATTTTAAAGTTTCAGGTACAATTTGAGCCTTCTAGATAAAAAAAATAAAATATGTAGGCCTACGTATTCGCACGCGGTCAAAACCAGCCAAATGAAAAATTGGGGACCAAATCAGAATTTGAGGTGATCTTTTTCGAAAGACATTTGTGAAAAATTTTGGGCACTGACCCCCCCTTTTCCTTCCCGCTAAAAGATCGGGCAAAAGAAGTACTTTAACCTCCTTGGAAGAAATTTCCCCAAATCACAGTGGTATATGTAGAATAATACAAAATGTTAATAGGGCCAACAAAAGAAAAAACAATAGGTGTCAAAGATCTTAAATGTAAGCAAGCAGGGGCAATAACTCTAATTTACTCTCCTGAAGAAAAAAAATTGGCATGATTTCCCTTTAACTGGGACGCCAACGAAGGGACAAATCCCAAACTGTGCTCCTGGACTTGTTGTAAGAATGTGTTCGTAACACTTCTCTTATGACATATAAAGATATTTTGCTTTCGCATGGTTATTTTCCATTCAAAATTCCTCATCGCACTGAGTGTCACTGAGTGTTTCAGTCGTATTTCAGGCCTATTTTCCTCGATGTCCCCATACCAGACTCTCTTGACATTTCAATCATATATATATAACCACACAAATGAAAATGAATTTACTAAAGCAATGAGTCAGTGAGATACACAGCTAATTAGATATTATACCAAAAATATGATACAACCTCAGTGAAGACATCTAAAATCACGCAGCGTTACTTCTAAATCAAAATGGGTTCTAAAGCTTGAAAGGGGATATAAATGAGGCATTATGTTATGGTTATGAGATCTTCTCCTAACAAAGTACATGTGCTACTGTTTTACTGGGGAATTCGTGCTGCTGTGCAAATACAGTGGATAACCATCAAATCCGTCCTCATGATCAAAGAATGCATTCAAAATTATAGGAAACAGCTCAAAACAAAGTACCTGACTCATGACAAACTCATCATAAATGTTACTCCTGAAAATGCCTGCTGCTCACCGCTTTACAGTGCAGATCAAATTCCTAGTCAAAGGTAATAAATTCAAGGGATTTAGCAATCAAAAAGTAGAAAAAGTGATTTCTGAAAATTGAGAACAAAAATGTAATATATATGAAGCAATAACAGGATTTAAAAAAAAAACAACAAAACAACACTTCCTCTGTCAAATTATATCTACAGTCTCATATTTAACATCACATATCACAAAATCATTCCATGTCTCATGAAGAATGTATGAAATGTTGTAAAGTAATGCAGTGGTGTGCATAATGCAAAGCCCTAACATCCATCAACAGTTCAGTGATCACAAAGTTATCTCCCGTTGGGAAGTGGTGCCGTCCCTGGGGGTGCCAGCAGGTCACAGAATTCATGCAAGGCATCTCGGAGAGATTTGGACACCTGGAATAATACAGACAATATGAAATAGTGCAGTGCTTTATGATGATAAATTATCTTGTTTTCTATAGTATTGTGACTATTTTATAATAATGGCGCCAGCAACGACAACAACAACAAAAAAAACAAAGCATTTTGTCATCTTCAAATCTTTCAACTGTGTTCATTAATTCAGTATATTAACAAGGTTTGATAATGGAATAGATAATTATAACATTTGTTACAAAAGCAACAACAATGTCAACAGCAGCAAATGCAAGAACGAAAGCAAAACTGGCAAGGTATCAGGGATAACAATTTACAAAGACCTAATTAGGGAGCAGTTTTTCTTTTCAACAAAAACTGAATTTACTAATTCCATATGTTGCTTCTCTGAATCCTGCCTAATCCTCCTCTGTCCCCTACCTTCCCTCATATAATTCAAAGCAAAAACACTCTCTCACATATATATTCATCATTTTTATAATTTACCTCTATTCTCAGAGATATCAAAACTCATGACTTGAGTACCTACCTGAGGTGAAGGGGATGTGGTGCACTCTACCAAGGCTGGATACAGCTTTATCACTTGTTCCCACACACTGAGCTCAACTGTGGGAGAGAGATACGATGGAATGGAATGGATGGATGGGTAGATGGATGGGTGAATGGATGGGTGGGTGGGTGGATGGATGGATGGATGGATGGATGGATGGATGGATGGATGGATGGATGAGGGGATCTGTGTGAGTTAGTAAAAAGTTGAAAAAGGACCTAGATGGTCACTATCAATGCCCAATAAATAAAGAATAAATGAAAGACCGACTGATACAACAGTTATTTATGCACTGAAAATTAAAAAAACTGAAGAGACAAATAGCTGGCCAGAGTACGTATGACTCATGAGTACTGAATATGCATAAAGTCAGCTCAGTAAAATTGAAAGACATCATTGCACAAAAGATCCCCCCATCCTCTTCCCCCACCANCCCACCACCCCCCCCTCCCAAAACCACTGAAATCCCCTTCTTCTCATTATCCAGTGCAGATCTGAACTGGGGTGTAATGATTTCATATATCAAATACTGAAGCCACAACCTACTCCCCCCATCCCCCCACTCCCAGCCCATACTTCTGAAATCCACTGGGCTCCAGTCTCTTTACTAACTTGTAAATTAGAAAATGAAGCCAAACCCCCTCCCCCTTCCCATCCTCTGGGATCACTCTTCACCAAACTGCCACATTACCATTCTCCTTTGGTGCTTTCTTGAGTGACTGCAGCAGTGTGGTGATGGCCTTGAGAACAGAGGACATCTCTGCCAGTCTGGGTCTGAATAATATAAAAATATAAATAAATTATCATTTTTATAAATGTAGGTTGTTTATGAGATTACATGGATAACAGCAGAAAAGAGAGACCAGTTGTAATGATAAGGGTGTGAAAGCCATTTGTCTGAATGCTGGTAAATCACCAGTGCCTGTATACAGGAAACAGCACTGCCTACTCAATGAACTGAGAGGGTTGATGAGTTGTATCTTACTAGCTGGGGTCACAATTATGTGAAGTCACATAAGTGGGCAATAACTGGATATGATGTTCATAAATTCCATAACTATCATTACTATTATAGTCAGCTCTACTACACTGCAACTTCAAGTTGATCACAGTGGTTTTATGTTTCAAGTTTATTTCAAATTTAAGCCCTCAGCATGACATTATACAGTACTTAATTAAACTATAACATCAAAGGCAAATAAGAAACATGACAGAATACTGTAATTTCAAAAGGTCATTTAATTGCAGCTTTGTTTATACTATCAGAGCGTGACATTTTCAAACAAAATTGATCATAATAATGTATAGTCTAATGCCACAATGCTATCTGATATAAACATTCCCTCATACAGGAAATTGTAATTAAATGGACTGAGCATGAATGAAGCTGACCATATGATTTCAAAAAGATGGCAAAGTAATACATTAGGGGGATAGGAGAGATTGCAGATGACATGTTTAAGCTCACCTTGGCAGGGGACATTTCCCACTGAGCCTCTCATCTTCAACATATTTGGTGACAACATCCTGACAGCGACGCAACAGTGACATGACAGCTAGACGTGTCAGCTGGCCCTGCTCTGACACAGTGTCACTGACAAATGAGAACTGGAGTAGGGTCTCGAAGCAGGTGCGGGCGAAATCTTCCCTCAGCTTCCTGCTGGACTCGGTGTCTGCTGAGCAAAGAGGAAACAAATGACATCATGTTTTCATGGAGAAAGCATGCAGCACACAGTGAGTTGACATGAAATGTTCTGCAACTCGTTGACAAAACATGAAACTTGCACACCAGTCATGAAACGTCGAAGACAGACACAGAGAGCAAAAAGATACAACAGAATATGGAAACAAATAATAAGGCATGTGACAAAAAGATGCGCCTTTTTGATGAAACATGAAGCTACTGGGCAAGGTATCAAACTTGTAGACAAAATGATTGAACTATGGAGAAATGCATACAACTCACTGTCAAAATACGGAAATGGCTCAACAAAAAAGTTGACTGCATGGTGCAACCTTCTAAAAATAAATTAGTGTTATAATACAAAGCTGAAAACTTTTTGAGTAACCAAGAGATACAGACTAGTCTAAATGTAAACAAACATTAATTTTATATTGCTCACAAAAAAAAAAGTCTAAAAAGATAACATTAAATTGTGACAACCCATGAAACTTTCAGACAGCAATGCATGTTGTGGATAAAACATGAAAAAAATGTGTTGACAAAACAAGAAACTTACTATCAACATGACGCAACTTGTTACAGATAGACTACATGAAAAACTTCTTTCACAAAACAAGACATCTGGAGAAAACATGCAACCTGTTATCAAAACGATCCTGACCAAAGTTTGGCAGTACGGCTCAGGCCTACTGTATCCTGACAAAGCATAAAACTTTTTAGAGAAAGCCAAAATTTGTTGCTAAATTGATGAAAATGTTTGACTCAAATGATGAAACTTGTTAACAACTGTAAGACATACCAACAAAACAATCCGAGGTTGTGGAGTGGATGGAACCCTTATTGAGAATGTCCATGATCTTGACCATGAAGTCTGGTGGAAGGTGGCTGGCGTGGGGAAGGATGTCCTCCCGGATGAGCTGCACGACCCGGCAGTCAAAGGCCTCATCTCTCTGGAAGTCCTCTACAGACAGGGTGGGTGGGCAGGAACTACGAGAAGATAACAGTAAATCTAATAGCAAAATGACACTTCTCCCTGAGTTCCTAACCAACCTGTGACCATATAGTTACTCCATACCTCAATTAATGTTCTGCGTTAGTCGTAAACACCACATATGTTTTTGTTTTTCCTGTGCTTACTGCAAAGCGTCTATTAAAGTAAGAATTATGCATACAGTTACTGACTGGTTAACCCCCTTCACTACCTCATATAGACTATTCATATGCTGATGACACGTCCAGATTTCCATGATTTCATTATCCTGAAGGTAAGAGTGCTCTACAAGTCTGTTAAATAGGATGAAAGGAAAAGTCCTATAGACACATCGGAATGCTAATTCTGGAACACACTATATATATGTACGTACAAAAGTTTTTTGGTTTTTTTTTAACCCAAGGGTTAAGATTGTACATTTCGTCATACTTTCTAAAGGGATTAAACTGATTCTACGGCACACAATTCCAGTAAGAAAAATCATGCAAATATCATTACATGGTGCTGGACTTAGGGACAAAAAAACTCAGATGGTGCTGGATCACTATATGTAGAAAGAGGACGGCAAATTTACCAGGACAAGGGCGTAAGATTATGCAAAGAATGTAGAAAGGGAAGCGGACTGAGAGAAGGGAAGGGGGGGGNGGGGGGGGGGGGGGAAGGGAGGATGGAGAAATCCCAGATGTGCTAAAGTCTAATGAAATAATGGTACTCACTGCTGGGAGAAGAGGAAATCCTCGAAAAGAGCAGCCAGCTCACCCCACATGGTGTGGAATGCTTTGCCTGGGGAATGGACGCAGAAAATAAAATTATGATGACGATTTTATCTGCAAACACCAACATCAGCTTATCAAAATAAAGTAATATCTCTGAGAAAAAGTATCACTACGTTCAAAATCTAATACAGTTCGTTAAGCAGCAATATTGCATCTCTATTTATAAAGAAATCACAAATCCTGTGACACAGACTATGAGTTCACCACTTATGTTCTCTATACCTAAACAGCGTTTTCACAGCTCTCAATGGCATTTGTACCACCTGTAAGTGGAATGTTTGAATCAAGATCTAAAACCTCACGTTTTCATCTATTCAAATTCCTTGCCCTCCTGATGCAAAGCTACATTCCATGCTCTATACTCTAAATAAAAGAGCATACCTCAAGAGTTGTGATTTCTGAGCCAGCCATCTGAATTTCGAGACTGTATTGTACATTAACACTTTCAGTGCTAATCATTATTACTGTTATTATTATTAGTTTTAATATTATTAATATTAATATTATTAGTCCTCGTATTTTTAGATTACTTACGGTTCTGCCTGGCCACAGGAAGCCCCACACTCAGTACCACAAAGAGTGAATCAGCGACCATCATCCATGTGGTGGGGGAGGGACAGTCATACTTCAGTCCCAACGGTAAGCGGAATGTCTGTAAATAAAAAGAAATGAAAGAAAACACACAACTGAAAATCAAATGTAACAGCAGTTTATCAAATGAAATAAAATGTGAGAGGTGAAAACAGGACAGATTGTAGCGAGGTATAAGAAAGAGGGCGGGATAAGGGGTGAGTTCTATTTTAATAGAGACTGTCAATATAGAGATGGCCTACCGTATGCATTCACCGGAAGTTAGAGTCACGCAAATAAATTTATCATTTTGTGACCCTTCGTTCTACACAAGGCTAAAAAAAAAGGTTAGCCACCCAAACGCAATGCCTACTCGACGTTTAAAAGGCACACAGAGGAAGTGATGGTTTTCCTAGGACAACTCTTTCGTGGACTTCGTGTATTGTTCGCGCCATTGATTTTGAACATTTTCACTTATATATCATTTCTATAGGGTAAGATCTAGTCTAGTGTCTCGAAATTTTGAACACAGGCATTAAATATTTTTAGCCCCATCCAGCTAAGACAGATGTTCCAACAACCAAGAAAATTATGAGTGCAGTTCACGTTACAGGGCCACAATCTAAAGTCTGCAACTGATTTTTTTTTCTCATTTTCTCGGTTATATCCCCTCTCTTCATCGACGAAATGAGGCCCCCTCCGCCTCTGTCCCCCTCTTCCCTCCACCCCCTCCTAAGTCCTCAATGAAATAGAGAGTTCGCGTAAGCCTTACACGAGAAAAGAAAGAAGAGACGGGGTGGGAAATATAGTTGTTGGNNNGGGGGGGGGGGGGGGAGGAAGAGAGAGAGAGAGAGAGAGAGAAAGAGAGAAAGAGAGAGGGAAGACTGTTAATCCCGAACGCACGGAAAGCTTGTCAGGTTTGGGGAAGGTCGAAAATTCCAATAGTCAAAGACTTGGGGACTCCGTGTCAAACCAACTCCCGGACACAACTTGTAAAACCGTGCGGTAACAAGCCCCAGCGGAATCAAAAGGTATCAGAGGTATCGAAAGTATCGAAAAATTCGAAAGCATTGGAATTATCGAAAAGACTGTAAGTATCGGAATGGAAAAAAAAATGGATACTTTTAAGTGCTTGCAGATGGAGGCTGAGTAACGTGACTCTTAAAAAAAAAAATCGAGTATCGGCCCACCACCAGCGTCCGCAGTTTATGGGCAACGCCATGGCAGCGTTTGGTAGGTGTTCTCTGACGTCATTTTGAGTATGAACTGACGTCATTTAGAGTATGAAGGCGCCATCCCTCGGACAGCGGACTCCGCTCATTGGCCGTATTGCCCATATCATACTCAAAATGACGTCATTTTTATACTGGAAGAAGACCCAATAAACGTAGCCCATGTCAGTCTAAAGATGGTGATACCACTGAAATGAAGCCGGACGATATTTCATTTTTTTTTTTTTTAACTTGCTGCTATGGCAAAAGTTGGCCCAAATACGATCGTCTTATGATGTGATAAGAGGACCCGCACCTCTCTCCTGCCCAGGGCCCCGCGGACCTTGAATCCGCCCCTGCATCTGCCCACTGCCCAGTCATCGCTGGCACATCTGCCGTGTGCAGTAATAGTAATATCCATTCCAGACAATACAAATGTCCACGAAGCAGAGAAAGCGCTTTCCGTCATTCAAAATCAATAATTATTCACCATTGACCTTCATATCATCCACTACTCAAAAATATTAGCTATAGAGCTTTGACATTGCGGACCCCTGACCAGCATTTTCATATTGGAGTACGTGTTTTGCTCTTGAGGGAAGTAGGCGGAGCGTAGACGTTACTTGATCAAAATGTGAAAATTCTTGCGTCATACGGGAACTGGGTGATTGGCAACAATGGCTGCAACCACCTACGGTTTAAAATTTGCTAGTGGAACGTTTTGCCAATGGCACTGTGTCGGCGGAGGATGTAGCTAACTAACGAGACAAAGACATTAGATAACAAAACACTTATCGGAGATCTCCACATTCTTTTCTCTTCCGCATCGGTCGCGGATGTCTTTGCGTGCTTAGAGACTTCCGTTGCTTAGAATCCCATATTTTCGTGCTGCAGGATGTCCACAGAATAAAAGTATGGCCCCTTCGGCCTAGTTTGCATTTCCTGCAGGGATCCCGCAAGGGGATAAATACACTATTCCTGCTACTATTGTCAGGTATCATCACTAGCTGAACAAAGTTTTATATGTTCTGAAAGGCATTCTAAATTAGCTTCCAGCTCGATAAAGAGCGGACACTAATGCTTATCAAGCACTCAAGGTGTAAAACCTATCTGGATTCTAGCTTTCTCCCTCGACAACCTAACTGATTTTATGCCACACAATTAAGATCCAGTATCTAAGCTTCTTCAGTGACTTGATGTTTAGACAACGCCAGATTTGCAAAACGAATTCAGCTCCCTAGAGTCACGCACCATTTATGACCGGTCCCCTGGTTTCAGCCGGTTTAGCCTTGTGCAATCAGAACAATGTGATCGCCGAATGAGACTCCCTGCCAATGAGGACGTGAAACAAAGCCAACTCAGTCAGTCAGCTAGCCAGCTAGCCAATCACTGTCAGTCAGTCAACCAGTCAACCAGTCAGTCAGCCAGCCAGCCAGCCACCCAGCCAGCCAGCCAGCCCAATTGCTCATTTCACGTAGAAGAGAGTCATAGGTATTCTTTACCAATACTGTACTTGTACAAGCTTCCCCTGCTCATTCGCGTGATGCAGCACCAAGATTTGCAGGAACTGAATGACTGGTTCACATGTTCTAGTACGAACCAGTCGACAAAGGAATTAAGAATTTTCAGCTCTGTCACATGACCAAGGGATGTCGTTCACTCACTGGTTTGCTGACATGTCCTGCCCATGCATGGCTGCTCACCTTTGTATCCAACACAGCTGCAGAGCGCTCCACTGCGCTGTTCACCCTTGCCGTACATACACACAACATTTTGACACGGGGAAGAAATGGGGAAGAGCCTTGGACGTTTATAAATAATGCAGATTTAGACACAGTAAACAGTCAAAAATGCACTATACTCGAACATGTTCTATTACCAAAACTCCTAACAACACTTGCACTACTGCCAAACATTATTTTGCATGTCCTGGTATTTTTTTTCCGCCTAATATTAATCCAAGAACCATCCCTATTGTGAAGTATTTCTAAATTCCCTACAGCCGTATTTTTCGGATTAATGATAGTCCCTCTCACTCTCAATAAATCAGATCTAGCACAAACAACCTCTAAGCATAATAATCTATACTGTATTAATAAAACGCTTCAGTCAAATTTGTGTCATAGATTTCTTGAGAACTACGTAACGTAAAAACATGCGGTTTCCACCTAAATTCGTAGAAAAATACACAAGAGGTAACTATACACATCAGTCCTCTTTATTTCTTTTAACCTTCTTTTAAAAAAAGAATGCGTGTAGCAACGAAATACAATCTCCGATAAATCTTTTCAATCCGCCCAATTCGCCAATCGTCCATCTTTTTCACGGAGTCTATTGCATTCGTCCATGATGCCTTTCGGTGCGCTAGGTATTCTTTCGCCGCTGGTGCGTTGCCTGCCTGCCCATTTGTAAAATGGGGTGTTTGTCTTGAATAATATAGTTGTAACAGCTCGTTCGAGTGTAGTTCAGTTCACACTGCTGCCAAAATAGTGAACAGGGAAGATACAAAACAAGGTATGGATACAGGTGGAGTTTTCAGCGGATATACAAAAAGGGAAAGTTTTTCACACAAAAGATTTTTCTCTCACAATATCGGCCAGCGTCTTTGATCTGTAATGAACATAATAAGCGTCCTCTATATGAGCAACATAGTCTATTCCGCTTAATCACAATCCGGATAATCGAAACTTCGGTTGAAACACGCTCTTTCATAAAAAATGACTGGATAATCGCAACTTCCATAAGATTCGCAATTCTTTTACTCTGTGCTTCCAAGGAATTGCGATTAAGCAGAGGTGACTGTATTCATGGATAAAAAGAATGTGACGCACGAAATCCAGAAACAAAATATGTGATTAAATAAATAGTCGGTCAAAGTGGAAGCAGGTTGCCAATAATAAATTAATCAGAGTCTAAACTCTGCTGATGACGTCGTTGTTTTTTTTCCGCAGCCAGATTGCGTTTGTTTATCCTTGTGACGTCGTGAAAGGAGTTGTTCTAATATTCAGTGTGCAGTCCTTAACAAAGGAAATATCAGAAATAGACTATGTTTTTGGTTGGTGCACGCACCAGTCACTGTAAGAAAGAGTGCACACCTATAAACCACCATAGGTTGGTTAGAAATCTGACGTCTTTTGTTACCACCGGAAGAGATTACCACCGGAAGAGGTTACCACCGGAAGAGGTTACCACCGGAAGAGAAAGCTCGGCAAACTGGCGGAAATCATATCAATGATTTCAAATTCGTTTGTATGTGTGTCGACGACGGAGGATTTTATCCCAGTCGGCTGTTTCAGAGACGTGAAATTGAAAATATCAGCGCACAATGTTAGCAGTAAACTATGTCGTGACGAGATGTATTGATGACCCAAAACACGGCGAGGTAACTTTTTTAGTCAAACTCGGCATACTGGCTAATGAATATTATACCCTTTTTCCAAATTATGGTCTGAAGTCTCGACAACAGTATCAAAATCCAAATTATACGCCAAGAATAGGAACAACAACAACAACAACAACAACCTAAAGAACGTGTTTTCATTCCAGTCAAGTTCTCAGTAAAACAACTCTCGTTCCAATGACACAATATATTTATATATATATATATTTTAAAAAATTTTTTTTTGTAGCACTAGTCAAAGAACCCGCAAATTTGCCGTGGTTTGTGAGAAGCCGTATCTATTTAAAGCATTTACACCGCCCTTCTTTTTGAAATAATAAAGACCCGTCATCGTCAGTGGGCATAAAGCTGAAGCTGAGGAGAGCAAAACTAAACAAAAACCTCCAAAGATTTTACTTCACGCCAGATTCCATCAGAAAACCGCCAAATATGAGGAATTTGGCTTCATGACGCTGACTTGGCTGCAGACAGCACAGAATGTAGGAACGCCAAGAGCATGGATGCAAACTTCAAAAAGTGGAACAGGTCACTCGGAAGTGGGAATCCATTTTCCGTCAATTCGAAGACAGGAGGTAGACCACATCGCTGCTGATCCCCCCCCTCCACCCCTCTCCCCTCACACACACACCAAAAGGATCATTTACAATGAATTTGTAACTCACAGTTTGGTTTCAGTTGTTAGCGAAATTGTCACAGAAATAAACTCACATGCCGTTTTATTAAAATTTCGATTGTTTTTTTATCATCATAGTGCTCTGATATTTTCCTATGGAAACATAATCACTATAAGTTGTTTTATAGTCTCCAAACAGGGCTCAGAGTAGCCTGCTCTAGGGGAACATAAATATATGTAAAGCAAAATCACCATTCCGCAATCTCCTTACGTTACATCTCACTCAGACAAAGACAACTTCTACCGAAAGCAGGGAAACGCCAGATGTACATGAAACTTATCGTAAACTGAATGTCCAGAATAAATTAGCCTGGCTTAACTTTGCCTGTTGTCGTGAACCACTGACCAATAGTAGAAGTGACCTTTTTCTCAAAGAGAGCAAGGAGTGCCCCACCCACGCAAAAAATAAAAGCCGTGTATGTATAGAAAAGACGGGGCCAGTTTAGGGTGGTCTAATGTGAAAAAGTCAACGTGGGAGGATTCTCACATTTCAGCCGGTGATACTGCTCACAAGAAGTACATATGGGTGAGCAGAGTTTATTTTAAATCTGTAACAACTTTATTTCAGGGCAGCTAAGGCTACGGATATAGTGGATGTTAGAACACCACAGTTTGAGGAACAAACTCGGTGCTTGTTAAGTTTTGACTGTTAGACTTCACCTCGTACTTTCTCTCAAGTCAACCCTGCTGCTGAAGTCTTCAACTTAGTTGTTCTGTTCACTTTTTTTTTTTCAAGTGTCGTATAAATAATATCAGCATGGTCTACTGTATTTTGGGAAAGGGTTGGCTCGGGCCGTCAGTCGCACCGTAACGTTACGCGGGGTCCAGAAAGGCCCGGAGTGGCCCCGCCGCCGTATGCTAAGCTTGATCGGCGGGAGTTTTGGACTGACCGGCGAGGTCAGTTGTTGACGAAATGGCACTGTGCGTAAATGATGGCAACTGGTGACAACAAGGGCATCGCGTGTAAATAGTGACGACTAATTACTTCATGAATTGTGACAACAATTGTGACAACTTGACGTCCAAAAAAACAAAATAACCAGGTGAATTGATAATGGACGTAAATAGAGCGAGTCTCAGGCAGTGATTACTAGTCTCATTTTCGACTCGATACATACACAAGGTGAAACAGGATCTGGAGTGACCACTGGATGTAAACAAGTCATCGACATGACTTTCGTACAGGTGAGACCTATTCACAGCACTCTTGCTATATTAGATTTAGACCAGGCATGGAGGAAAGGAAATGAGGTTGTTCTGAGACAGCTGTTGCAAGTGGAACGTCAAAGGCACTGAATGATATTATTTGACTGATTATGACGACTTTCTGAATTGCTGTTGTTGCTGCTGCTGTTGTTGTTGTTGTTGTTTCGTTGGTGGTGGTGTTGTTATTGTTGCTGCTGTTATCGTAGTATTGGCATGGTTCTGACACTTTTGAGTCTTCATGACAATTTCCGCTTAACTCTAGCTTATTTCAGACGACACAAATAATTCCAAGTCCTTTTTATCGCAATGTTTTGTCAAGCTCCAAAGGTTTTGTCATTAAGCTGTTGAATTCTTGTCACCAGTAAACTCTAAAGGTGCTACTTTCAAGCGTTACCGATGCTTTAAAATAACATCCATGTGACTACAGTTTGTTTACAATACAGGATCAATTATCACTATGACTTTTCTTGCTATTACTTCTTCCATGTTCACGTAACAGGTCGTAACTTACAAAGCAGGTCATATGCAATTTTTGATTTCGTTTTGTGTAAAACTATCGCAGTTCTGATGGTAGAATTGGATTTCAGGTCAGAGCTCAGGAACTTAATAGCTTAACAATTTTACGAGGAATAAAGACATTAATTCCAAGTTACGAAAAAAAGGTTGCACTCAATCCATTTTCCCTTCTAAATCTTGGTTTTGTCAAATATGACATTATACGTCAACAATATCAACTTATCCATGAAAGAGCCTAACACTAAATGTCTCTGTTGAGAACAACGTTTCTGCTTTATTTTGACCACACCCCTGCACTGGGTCATTGTGGTAAATGGGCCTAAACTTCAGATTCATTTGAAACAAACAGGAAAGGACGAAACAACATTCAGCTGTGACGTTCACAACATAGCTCAGTGACCCATTCTGCACGATCTGTCAAGAGAGAACAATTTGTTTGTTGTTTCTTTTTTTTTTGAGCTACAATATTGTGGTCATAATCAACAGTGAAAAACTTGGACGAGACGACGAAGCATATCAAACAAGTGAAAAGTCATTCAACGAACAAGAAAATGACCCACCTGTCTGTTGTCTCGTAATAATGATGAGATTTTTTTTTTTTAATGTTTAAGTTCAGACACGGGCCACTGAGAACTTCAAAAGTAACGAGCAAGCAATCAAAGGATACTTACACTCTTACAGCACTGATACAGGACCTTTGAAGTAACCATATTTGGTCATCTCTCTCCTACCTAGTTTTTTTTCATTTGCGTTCCTTTTCTCCCTCCCCTACCCCTCCCCCCTTTTCTCTTTCTCTACCATTTGTGTAATCCTCGTTCGCTATTTTTGTTCTTCCACTTAAGGTCTTGACACATGGTCTGCACTACTCCTCACACCTTTTCTCACAATCAATAACAACCACACCCACATAAACGCAACAAGCCTTCATCTACTCCTTCAAAAACTATTAAGAAAAGCAATATATACAA
>JAWQUT010000016.1:3867409-3917713 GCA_033807755.1 Ellobium chinense | reverse complement strand
GGGGGGGGGGTTGGGAGGACATTATGAAGGGGAGATGAAAGTTGGTGCAAGATGCACAAACATGGTGTTAGGTATGATGAAGGTCGCATTTTGTCCCTACACATGCCTAAATTTAAATGCATCAACAATTAAATAAAACTTTTGGAGGACAATTTTTTTTTTCTTTTAACATGACTTGGACAACTAAAAAAAAAAAAGTCATGACGGATGTGAGGACGTTTTTCTACTCCTCCAATCTTCCCACGACTAATGCTCATCCTGTCATTTCCTGTCTTGACTCACCCTTCTCTCGCTCTCTATTGCCCCGTCTCTCGGTACTCAAGTACATGTTTAAAAATAGTTACGTACTTTTTGGTTCCATACACCTTACTTTCGAGGTTCTGTTACTGTAAAGTGTAAAAATGTATCAAACACGTGGATACCAAGCCGGCCATTTTTCTACCCATGCCTTCATTTCAGGGTTTCGCTCGATTTAAACTCTTTGTATCCACCTTCTTCCTTAGATCGCCTCTCCACTGAGTCTCCACACCCTCTCGCTCTCTCCACTCCCAGTCCCTCCTTTTTTTTTTCTTTCTTTCTCTCTCTCTCATCATAACAAGCAACATCAGTGATGTCCTTGTACCCTCATGTCCACCTGCTATCCTCTCCAACCATGTTTCTGAATTCAATAATTCCCCTCTAAATTATGTAGGAGCTTAGTGGTTCATTGCTCTATGCGCGGCCATTGCAACCTCATGTCTCTGAGTCACTGGGTCAGGAATGCTACCGTGTCAGTGTGTGCTGATAAGCGGCAAGCGGGGGAGGTGGAGCAGGAAAGGTCGAAGGTAGATGACCGTATGGCCAGTAAGAACTTGGTCAATGGACACACGCGAGCATGCGGACGAGCTTTAGGCTGCGTGCGAAATTCATGAGGGATTCTTTCAGCGGCATGTCGAGTGTGCAAGCATCCGAGATCGCCCGCACGCACAACACTTGGGGGTTCAAGAGCGCGCTACTGATTGGCTGTGCAAACAATAGGCGCGGAGAAGCGCCCGGTGATTGGCTGAGATGGCGGTTGGCTGGGCCTGAGTCAGTTCTGCGTCACTGCGTAGCTGGCGGGTAGGAAAGTTGGGCAACACTTAGGGGTTGCGTAAAGTTACGCATTGCAGACGGCCAGCCCGGGCTTATCTGCAGGGGGTACAGGGGGTCATCTCACAGCACTAGGGAGTTGCAGTATGTAGTCTACTGCACCTTGTATATTATGGATACGATGAAATTGAAACCACTTGCGAAAACTTATGAAAGTATATTGTACTGATTCCTATAACACAAAGTTTTGAGAAATGAGACTTGTAACAATTTGTTTTTTTTTCGTTTTATCATGCTGTATTTTAAACGCATGTTCAAATGCAACAGAAAATATAAACGTAAACCAGAAGCGCGATTGCTGCGCTATGAATTAAATGACCAAAAATTAAAAAAAAAAATTATTAAGACTTAAAATAATCATTAAATTTACACTGAAACTAATAATTAACTCAAAATCTGTCGCTCAAATCAAATCCTATCGCCGAAGCAAAATGTGAGCACATTTGGCATTCCCTAAGGGGGATAATACTATCAAAGCGATCAATCCGCATCTTAGCGAGGCGGAAACAGCGCTTAACTGGCTCGCTGGGGCCTATGGGAGCTGACAGTTAATTTGATTTTTAACTAATATTTGAGAGCTTGCCCATTAACAATGGGATCTCTTGACGCTTACTATCGTAATAATTGTTACATTAATTCTGCACGTTGAACGCTACTACGGGTGCATTCAGCTCCGATGCAATAACGATGGTAACAAAGTTTCCATCGAAATATTGGTTAAGCGCAAGCTCTTTATTGTATGATTTTCTTTCTAACGATGTGTCCTTAAATTTTCACTAACGACTTTTATTTTCAGACCATTAATCTGCCAAGTTTTCTGTTACAAAATTCATTTCTCTATATTTTCTTTTCGAACTGTTTATTTATTTTTGTGACCCCTATCTTAGGAATATTTTGCACAATTTTGTTTTTGTTTTCTCCTGAAATCTCAAGACTGTTTTTTTCTGTAATTTTTGTTTCTGCATTTGTCCATTCTGATGTCTCCTTTTCTTCATTTTGTTCACTGATCCTGAAATATTGTCCTCTGACCTTTCTCCCCTTGTATGGTATTGCACAGTATTATAACACCCTTATTCACATATAAAGCCGTATTCCTGAAATTATGTCTAGTGTAAAGTTTGGTATTCTTTTGTTCGATATTTTAGGCCAATTTAATAATCGCATCATAATAAGTATTGTGAAGGCTTAAACATATAAGGACACCACAATGTCTGGTGGAATTTCGTCTCACAAAACCAGTGAAAAAGCTGCACATGCTTCCGATTTCATCCGAACGTCATCTGAACAGGAAATGGTGTGAATGTCATTCAACGCAAATTTCATTTTTATAAATAGGACAGGCACATATAATAATATACATGGCTTTTGATATCGTTGGTCTAGCACTAAACAAAAGTATCCCAACCAACCAACCAACCAACCAACCAACCAACCAACCAACCAACCAACCAACCAGCCAGCCAGCCAGCCAGCCAATCAATCAATCAATCAATCAATCAATCAATCAATCAATCAATCAATCAATCAATCAATCAATCAAATGAACGAACGAACAAACGACGGTAAAATCTCTCCTTCCTTTGGTCCTTAATAATGTAAAATAAGCACTTCTGCCTAATAGCAATCCCTATACAAGCACTCTTCGTTTAATCAAACACATTTTGAAGGTCATAAAGAAATTCAAATGCCCGTTAATGGTAACATCTGGTTTATCTCAACTTCCGTGCTCACACAGTGTCGCTATTGAGTTAAGTGGCGTCGACTGTTATGTACCATTTTCCCTTTCGCAAAAGCTGTTGCGAAAAAATAGTTTGCTCCTGCTTCGTAACATTATTAGATTTGGGGGAGGGGGAAAAACGGACAGGTTAGTTGAAAAAAAAAATACACAAAACAATAACCAATATAAAAAAAAAGGCCACTGTTGCAGATTTTACAAGGCAGGAAACGATTCACAAGATTATTCTGTCCTCATCCCAAATCCCAGGTTAAAAACACAAACAGACGAAAAATCATGCTTATCGCTCCCCTTCCGATCCTCACTTGACCAAGGAAAAAACACCGAAGGAGCAAAATGATTACAAGCGCATCTTGATCATAGACTGCAGCTCTTCCTCTTTTCCTAAAAGTACATATGTTTTGAGACGCGCCCTCATGCACTGTGTGACAAACGGTCTCGGCTGCCCAGACATGGCGTAAGTTTAGGCAAGAATCGTTCAGCTTCATCTAATCTGCATGGACGCGAAGAACACGGACGCTCTGACGAGCCAAGCTAGGCAAAGCTAAGCTAGGCTAAGCTAGGCTAGGCTAGGCTAGGCTAGACGAGCCACAAAATGAGACTTTGGACTATGCATGACTAAGCTTTGCCTACTGTGAAGAAGTCCAATCTAAAAGCCCACAATACACTTCACAATACACTTTATCGGGATGAACAGAAAAAAAACAAACAACATCCTATGAAGTGATAAAAACAACGATGTAGACACGAACCAAACAGTTTCAGAGGCATGATGAAGAGAAATAAACATGGAGTCGTCAAGAAACATGAAAACGAAGCAAAAAATGTTCATGGCTTCATTTGCTACTTTGAGCAGTAGCGAAACGCTGATTAGGCCCACTGTGACCCTAACACCAACTCAGACACTGGCATGAGATACTGGCTCGCGCGCCCAAGCTCTCACGGTCATTTCACGACACTCAGACCGTGCCATCTACTACTTCATGCATAGTAATCACTCTCCCTTAGAAACATTTACCATCCCACCCGCCCACTCACATCATCGCGACTTTCCTTTGTGTTCGAGCGTGCACCCACACACATTTTAAATCCACTCTCTCTCATAGTTTTTTGTCCCCAGTGTATTCCTTCTAATCCTGCTCACTCATTTATCATAAGTATCAATAACCCTAGCTAAACAGAAGGTCCACGTCGATGAATGTAACCAGCATTTCGATTACTTTTACTGCTTCGGGTCCCTCCCTCCCCTTCCCTCTCCATTTTTTTTTCCCAAACCACCCACCCCTCAGCGAGGAGCATGGCGCGCTGGATTTTTATCTAGGAGAGCGCGCAACACATTCAAACCAAACTACACACTGAGCTGCTCGTGGTTACCTTTGCAGCGTGGCACACAACACTGCGCAACAAACAAAGAGAGAGAAGGGGGCACTGAAGAAAGAAAGAGGCAAAAATAAAAAAAAGGGTGAGGGTGGAGGCGGATCGTCGAGGGATAGTGACCGCTGCCCAGTCTGCATTGAAACCCTGGCAACATTATAGTTGACCGCTGGTCATTTCATTCTCAACGCATAACCGGGAGGGCCGATTGCAGCGGACTAGCTAACGTGCTGTGGTAGTTGAGTAAGGTTGAGTAAGCTTTGCTGCAACTGCTCCGAGAAGAAAGACTCGACTGTTGGAGCTTCGGCAATTAGAGGTAACACTTAAATCTCGCCATCACCATCTTCATAATTCACCTTGCATCATTGACATCCTCCTCATTGCTTTTGTAATTTGTTTGTAACAACATTGAAAAATGAAACCTCTATAGGGAATCGGCCTTCTGTTTACAGCTCAGACACCGACGCGTCATCTTAGTCTTGGACGTCCCAAAACTTTTCGAGAAAGCTTCTGCTACACAAGGGATCAAGAGTTTAGCTTGGTCGCTCATCGTCTTGGAAACTTAATACGTAACAACGACGATGCACGCGATGGCGTAATCAGCCAGCTTCTGGCGCATCCGTTTCATGCTGTAATCATTAATCATTGGTCAATGATAACCCGTACATTCACAGAAAGGAATCACACATGGAAAAAGTAATGCTGAGATTCATGTCAGGCGCGATGCCGATCGCAACATCTTTGAAAAAGATAGCACGCCTTCATCAAAGTTTCCATTTTTCCAGATATTAGTCTAGCTAGTAATTAGACAATAACTTTTAAACTTCAAAACACTTTAGCTTTCTCGAAATGGTAATTCAATTTATCCTACTTAAATGCACATCACTGCGAGTTCTAGACAATTTTGTTTCGCAGGTGTTAATGTTGTTAGTCACTTTACAAATTTCATATAATTTTGACCGTTAGTTATCTATCTCGCTGACCCTTGTCACACTATTACTAACATATAGCCATGTCTGTTTGACAAGATTGTGATTTTTTTTTGTTGACGATTTTGGAACTAAGATGGCATTTTGAAAACATTTTAAATTTTAGTAGAACTAGTCTACTTCTGTCATAACATTTGTACAAATCTGAAACACCATTACCAACTTACACAAGAGTTCGGAAATAAACTTTAAAACCCAAAATCCAAAGCAAGAAACTATTCTGTTGCATTTCATATGCCATTATTCATGTTTATTCAATAATAATAATAATAATTATAAAAGCACAGACCAGTCTAGTCCATCAACTTTCTTGGACAACTTTGAAACTGAAAGGGGATGTTTTTTTATTTGCTGAAACCACTTTACCAGGACCAGTTTACACATCTTTCAAAATTTGACATTTGTAAGCAACACCACTGCCAAATTCCAGAAGATTTCGATCAAAATTCAAAGTAAAAAGTTATGTTTTGTGGGTTTATGATGTATATTTTAGTAAAACTCTTAACACTGACAGCTGCACAACCTTCGCTGAATGTTTAACGACACTGTTTTTTGGACTAAAAAAAAATATTGTCCAGATTTATTCAATGTAGAAAAAGTTCAAGATAATACTAATAAATAGTATATTGAACCAAACTTGACATTTTATGATTATGTAGACTAGTAGCAGCAACGAATATTGTGTACATAATATTAATAGTAGTAGTAGTAGTAATAATAATAATAATATTAATAACGAATGCATTCAGCATGACTTCCATCCATCAAATCCAAAAACAAATACTCTTGGAAAAAACAAAAGGTTTCATTTATAAACTGTCATAAGAAATATCCAATATTCTCCTCAGCTCCTCTTACGGTGAAAATAAATTCTATGTCCATTTATTCTGTATTATAACAAATAACATTTAGTATTTAGCCACTATAGTTAATGTTCCGCGAACGTTTTTGTTTTTTTTTTGCATCGAAAGGGCGTGGGGATAGCTAATACTAAACTTCACTTTCCTCCTTCCGCATCTGTGTCACATTACAGAAATTCTACCCAAGACAGTTCTGATAACGTTTGTAGAAGGCATAAAAAGATTTATTATAAATGACAAAAAAACCCCCCGTTTACATGTGATTCAAAGAAAAGTTTTAAGAGTGGTCATTTTCTAAAACCCAAAAGCCAAACAAAAGTCCAATAAAATCCAATATCCCGATACCTAAAGATAAACAAACTGCCAGGCAGTAGCCTAAAGACTCAGACAGTAGTCTCATTAATTAAAGCCAGACAGTCGCCTAAACAAGACAGGGAGTAGCTTAAATAGCAGACAGTAGCTTAACATAAAGCCAGACAGTTCAGTATTCTAAAGAAAAACCAGACATTGGCCTAAACAAAGCCAGACAGTTTATAGTCTAAAAGGAAGAACAAAATCAAGCCAGACAGCACAGTTAGTTGTTTAAAAAAAAAAAACCTAAATAAAGCCACACAGTAGGCAGTAGCCACAGTGTAGCAGTCTATACAAAAAAAAACAACAAAAACAAGACAGCTGTCTCAACTAGCCAGACAGTAGCCATAATAAATAAACCAAGTCAAAACTTCAGCTTTAAAAAATGCCTTTCTTTAAGGTACTGTATAAAAACAAAACAAGACAAAAAGATTCGCAGGCATCTATCTGATAAAAACAAATGAAAGCTTTATTCATAATGACTATCATCTTGTAATAAGAAATCAAAGATTTAGTAATAAACTGTATTTTTGGGCTTGCAGAGCTCTACTCTACCCTCCTTTCGGCTCTCCTCATTAAACGCCGGATGCAAAAATTATATTTTATACTACTACTATTACTACTAAATTTCTACCAATATCCATACCTCAGTTACTTAATTAAACCCGTTCATAAATTCACACTGAAACTTGATTAAGCGCATAATTTTCAGATTGATTCCAACGTAAATTAAATGACTACACAGTATTTCTCTAAGTGGTTATGCCTGTTCTAGGTGTTGATTCTGTATATATGATTAACAAAACTTTAGCAATTGAGATACTGTAACAATTCAAAACTGCAGGCTAATAATACCATTCTGAAGTCCGTATATTTCTAAATTATAGTAGCCTATACGGTAGAAGCTCGATATGAAATATGTCTTGGTGCATGAACAAAATCACGCTTATTATATATTATGGTATAGTCTACTTAATATCGAGATCCAGTTCACTGATGAAGTGACAGAAACAATGGTACTGAAATTTTCTTAATATCGAGTTCACCTCAGTCATGAAATATACAGAATAACAATGAATCAAAGCATATGAAATTTGTTCTTACAAATGAGATATGCTTACTGAATGAGTAGGCCCTACTTAATAAATATGTACTTGTATGTTAATTTTTGCGAAGACATAAACTATCACAAAAGTAACAGCAATCTAGCGATGACAAAACAACACCAATATTATAGGTGACGATGTGTGAGTATGTGTGTTATTTCTGAATTAACATAGTGTAACCTCCTTGACATGTGAAAACCACTTAATACATGTGATTACTATATATCTAAATCCGATCTCTGCGATGTATTTCAGTCTTCTATCCTGTATTGCCTCAACTCAACACCTTTTAATAAGTTTCTTTCCACGCTCGGTGGACTCTTGTAACAGCGATGCCGCCCTTTAGAGAGTTCTCTAAAATCACAGGATGTTGTTAGCTATTCCGATATTTCTGAGCCAACCGAAAACTATCGCAATCTAAAACAGAGGAAACAAACATTAAGAATTGTTTGGTTTGGTAATTTTTTTGTCTTGGGGTCTCTTAATTTTTGTCTCCTCCAGACATGCCCTTTCTGCATCATGTCGATTAATTATGTATTGGCCTTCTCTAACGACAGCACCGATTCCATGACTTGTCTACGACTAAATGAATTGTATCATCGGTGCTGTTGTTAGAGATAGCCATGTACCTATGGCTACACAGTTTTATTTCATAAGAACCATCTTTGCATTAGGTAAGTCGCTACAAAACTTGAAGAAAAAAAAGACGCAATTTATTAAAGACTATATGTGAAACTGCACAACGTTCTGAGAATTTTACGAAACAAGAGTGACATCATCTTCACCTCTTCCCCTCCCCCCCCCCTTCCAATAAAAAATGGTAACTTATCAACTTACGAACGATCTAAATCTGTAAAAAAGTATAAAGACAATGAAAGCGACTGCAAAACGACTAGCTAAGATAGTGTGATAGTAAATAGATGTTAAGATCGTGGTTATGATTTAGAATTTATTGGAACAAATATAGTGTAACACGATATAAATATCACTGAAAGGCAAGACAAGACAAATTTTAGTGCCACATTTTCGGACAGTGGTCCTTCCTCAGGGTAATTAAAAGTTTTATTTGAACTAAATAACTAATATTTAAGAAACATGACCCACCGTAGCGACGAAAAGGGAGGGGGTCTGGCATTATCATAGCATAAGCCAATTTATGAATTATATACGTACATCACAATATTTGCAATGATCATACAAGGAAAAATTAAAAGAAAAAACCAATAAAACAACAACAACATAACCCTGGAATTGTTCTCTACACCTTCACTTTCCTCGGTCAGTAACATGCAACAACAACAACAAAAACAACGAAGATCTTAATTGTAAACAACACTGATGGTCATACAGGCACGAAAGGACAATCACGCCAGATTAAAGACGACGCCATTGCCCTAAGTGTAAGAACAGCCAGGACGATAACCACAACAATGACGAGAATCACACCTATACACTACCACCACCACCATTATCATCACCAAACAACAACAACAACAACAAGAACGATAAAACAATAATAGATAACAAGCAAAATAAAAAAAAACTACGACTGATGATTCAAAAAAAAAGAAGATAGTCTACTCGTTGCACCGATAAAGCGGGAGAAGTGAGGACGGAGGGGGGCGGGAAGGAGATGAGTAATAATAAGACCAACAACAGCAAAAACAACAGACATGACGACAAGACTGCAAACGTATCGACTGCCTTGACCAGATTTACATCTTTACTGTGCATCACGAACCAATCAATGCCGCTTTGACCAAAATTGTTATCAACAACTGAACGTCGAAATACAGCAGACCTTAAAGGTCACAATAACTATTAACAGTACTGTAACTGACCATCAACCTACCGTTATTAATATTAATACTACTGATTATTATAACTGATTCCAAAAATATATCGACAATAATCTGGATGAATACGTGGGCTTCATTATCTTCATCGGTAACATGATACAACTAATTACAGTAGTAGACTCTACGATAAAATCCGCAGATATTCTTCACCAATCTAACCAACAATAAGATACACATGATTGGCGGATTATCTCGTAATGTAGGCTTAAAGTATGAAAGTCCCCGAAATGACATCGGTACATCATATTTTTCACCATTTTGAACAACATAATATTGTTGATTAAATGTTTCAGTGTAAATTATATGGCATTAGAAGCATCAGCAATCAGCAGTGAAGTTGGGATCTAACATTCTTCATCATCCTGACCAACAATATGACATAGCTAATTAACTGTTTCAGTAACTATAAAGTATAAAAACTATTTGTAGTGAAGTCACGATATAATACAGTATTCTTCACCCTGGCCACAGAAACATGATAGACTACAGCTAATATTATATAAATAAACTTTCAATACTATAAAGTATAAAAAATGATCTGTAGTGACGTCGGGATCTAATATTCTTCATCATCCTGACCAACAAGACGTGACAGCTAATACTTTTCAATACTATAGAATATTAAAAAAAAAATAAATCTGTAGTGACGTCAGGATTCTTTATCATCCTGACCAACAAAATGACACAATTAACAAACTGTTTCAGTATTATATAATATGAAAGAAAGTCATCTATAGTGACGTCGCGTTATATGTTCTTTTTCATCCTTGCCAACAACATAACAACGCCGACCCAGTTAACGGAATGATGTTTAACTACTTTAAGAAACGACTCTCAACATAGTATAGCCTATCATGGATTCCTTCTTACACTGCATGAAGGTAATAATATGACTGTGATATAAACGAACAGCCACATTTTATAATTTCACTTTTCCGAATAGTTCTAAAGAGGAAAAAAAAAAAGCTAAAAAAAGAAAAAAGAAATTGTAGCTAAACTAGGCCAGCAACCGCCCACTTTGTACGTACTGTTCTTCGCAGATCTCTTTTTCCAGACACAGCGGTTGTTTACCACAACTACAAGCATTACTCAAGTCACTCTACGCTTTAGTGCTCACTCTCGGGCCATGGCAAAATACATGTTTGTCCTGGATGGCTGATTCGAAAGTGTGAACTGACCATCATCAACAAAAATATAAACTCAGCACAGTAATCTACAGCTCAACGTCAATCAACGCAGTGAGTGGTGACCCAAATGCAGACCTATTGTGCCTTGCTGTAAACATGTACTGAATACTAGACGGTTACAACATCTTGGAAAACAACATACAAATGGCCTTTCACGTGCGGGAGAAAAAAATCTCTGATAATTAAGAAGAAAAATAATGACAAAGGGTAAAAAAAACAACTTAATTTTCTTCCAAAATCAGTTCACTCTAAGATTTAAGTTAACGAGACAGGCATAGATTTTTGCTTCAGAGCTTAAGAAAAGAAAACCTAAACAACGAACTTTTTCTTCCGCCTGACCCTTTGTGAGAAAACACCGCTGAAATGTCGGGATTTTCACCCTTCGCACGCCGCCATTACTGGGGCTACACCACGTCATAAAGCAAGAGATATTGTAAACGACTGGTGCGGACACATGTGCCAACCGTCTGAACCAATAGTCCGCAAACCTATTTCGCGTTTTGACGTCATGCGGCAAGAGTAATGGCAGCGCGCCTGTAGTAGTTTTATCTACTGCTACTTCTCTCTCCTCCCCCCCCCCCCNCCCCTCCTGGCCGCGCCTCTGTTTAAAACCAAAATATAACCTGCGTTATTTCAGACTTTAAATTCAAGACATTTCGAAATTGTTTCACTAATAATAGTCTCCGTGGATTTACACCTGACAGTGACTACTACCCCCGCAAACCAATCGACGCAGAAGAATCGAAAGCCTTAATGGTGATGTGGCAGAACCAATACAGTGCCTCAGTGATTCAGACCGATAAGCAGAAAGCGCTCTGACGTTAAGGTAGTCAGAAAAACGCCGTGTTAGATCAGCGTTGTTATTAGTATAATGATAAACGTCTTCATGTAATCAGTTAAAGACATGGCTATAGTTGGAAGTTGTGCATAAGAAACTTTTCTTATGAGTGATCAAAACAGATCTATGTACGTAGGAGTCTTTCCGAAAGTCTTGCCCTGTAATATGCGAATCCATCTAGTGAATTTCAATGTAAATAAATAAATAAATAAAAAAATAAAAAAAATAAATCGCGCGCTTTGGTGCTGAGCCGTGTGTGTTTAGATCTATTTCTCCACCGATTTCGCTCAAAGTTGCTATGTAAGTCACAAATTCACTATATATGATCATTATATGATCAGCAGCCATGTATCTCCTGCCTTCGAGGTTACTGAAAATGAAAATTTTCCAACATACATTATGACGGACACTATTTCTTAAATCGGCGTCCATGATGGACATGACGTCATTACATGCAGTGCCCTCTTACGTTCATTAGTTCATGTTAACCATAACTTCATCTCATAGCTAGTGCCGAAGTGAGTTGACTCCTCCACTAGTACATGAAGATTTACTAGCTCGAGAGAAATCTTAAAAAGAGAAGGAGGTATGAAGCTTCCACTCATTTGCTTACTGATGCTCACTGTTCCATAGGTAGACCAGACACCACACGACGAGTGGCTCAGTGGATGCAGCTTTCTCGTAGAAGTGTTCGCCAAGTTGCCTATTCTTTCTATTCATCCGTCGCCTCGACCGCAGCCCATCGACCATCATAATATCGCTATCATTATCTTTTAATTCATTACTTCCTTTCTCACACATTCCAGGTGAAGCAAGGTCGCTTTCTCATCTTTGGTCCCCAAGCTCTTGACGTCACCTCCACCCCATGCCCACCTCTGAAATTGGCCTGGCTTCATGTCTAAAGACAGACCGATCAAGAGCTTCCGCATAGAGGGGGAGCGCCCGTTTAAACACTATAATCCCATCACGTCTTCCTTGCTGTTCGCTGATCCCATAGAAGAAGAACAACCACTATCGCTTCCAACATCTCTGTCATCATCAGTAGCCAGCCTGATGCAGCAACAGCAACAGCAGCAAGAACGACAACGACAACACCAGCAGCAGCAGCAGCAGCAGCAACAACAACAACAACAGCAGCAACAACAACAACAGCAACGTCAGACGTTAAGTGGTCAGTTGCAACAAGTATATGGCGATCCTGGAGACTATCTCCGCCTCAACCCGCAGCAGCAGTCCAGCATGACGAGTGGTTTGATGGGCCTGGATTCGCCCCTGAACACCTATGGGTACGATGATCTGGACCTTGTGGACACAGACAATCCCTTGATGCGGCAGGACATGCTGACGACCACAGATTCACTCATCCATCAGCGCGAACAGGACCTTAATATCTCGAACACGGCGTCCAGCTTGGCATGTGTCCCTAACTTCATCGTACCAAACCGCAGTTTGTTTAGGGCTGCTGGTGCAGGAAGTCTCAGTGCACAAGATCCCCTGTCCATGCTCTTCGAGCAACCCATGACGTCTTTCAGTAGCGTTCTGCCACGGTCAATGGGAATCGCTTCTACCACTACCTCCAGCTCTGCTTTGAGCACAGGTCTGTTTTCTCAAAGCTCCACGCCTCAGTTTCTTGACGTGCCAGTGCCATCTAATGGCAGCAACAGCAGGTCTGAGATGACAGCTCCAGCATCCTCCCTGAGCATGGAACAGTTTCCAGTCAAACAGGAAGCTGATGAGGGAGGGTCAGCGGCTGAAAGTCCAAGCACTTCATCAATGCATTCACCTTCTCATAGTGAGCCCAGCGCAGATGGGTTTGGCGACTCCTCTCAGACACGCACCCTGAAGAGGTCAGCTTCTGAATGCTCCACCTCATCCTCCGTCACGCCTCTAGACCAGCCATCGACGTCCCGAACTGAGCAGAACGGTTGTGCTGGCAGCACTAAGCCCAAATCTGAAGCTTCCAAGGATCCCGCATATCTGGAGAAGCGCAGGAAGAACAACGAAAGTGCCAAGCGGTCGAGGGAAGCCAGACGGACCAAAGAGGAGCTGGTGGCCTTTCGAGTCATCAATTTAGAGGAGGAGAACATGAAACTACGGGCAGAGATTCGACTCCTGGATAAGGAGCTCGACGAACTTAGGCAAAGGCTCTACAGCAAATGATGATCACATGAGCTGATGATGGACAAAGCTGGCTGCTGCCAGCGCCTTATGGAACTTTTTACCTCACTATGACCAAGAAACATCTTAGATGGTCCAGTCAGCTCTGTGAATCATAAATTGACTTTAAGTGAGGAATAATGATTTTAAGATTATGGGATTTCAATTTTCATGCTTGAATACAGGTAGTGTACAGCAAGTTTGCAGGATTTTATTTACAAAATACTGTAAATAGTAGTCGCTGGTAATATCAGATATACTCGTATGTACAAAAAATTAAAGCTCTATGACAGATCATCAGCAATCTACAGTCGGGTATTAGACAGCCCTATTTCTTTTAAGATTTGGCGACACAGACAAGGGCATCACAATATGAACCTGCAGAACTTTTAGTCATTTCTAATAATGTACTCTTGATGCCAGAGTCTTATAGACCTTTTTGTCTGCCATTTCAGTACATGTGTTGTATCTATTCTGATGATATCTGGATTCATTCCATTTGCACGTAGGCTTGTATCTCGTTTGACACACCATCCTTGTAGATGACACTGGAGATAACTTGACAATTTATCATATAATTGTAAGACACAGCACAGCACCCCCTTCCATTTGTACCGACAGATTCCCCTCACGCTTCCCTGATATCATAACAACATTGTTACCAAATTAAAAAAAAATGTAGGCCTATCTGGATTACGTTGAAGCTGAAAAGGTGAAAAGAATAGATCCTCAAGTTGTAAAGATGTTTCCACTCATGCTTATTCCCCCATCCCACCAACTTTTACGAAATCAGCTCATTTAAAACAGACCCTGGTAAACACTGAATAACTTGCCACAAATCTTTTTTTTTTTTTATTGTTCACTTTCAAGGTTTGTTGGACTAGTTCAAGAGGAGAATCTTTGCTTAAATCTTAATACGCACAAAAATACTACTAAGATGTAAGAAGACTCTGAAGGATGCTGTGAGTGTGTGTTGTTTTCTATGTTATAATAATGCCTTATTGTATTGCATCAAATGCTCACGACGATATGCTCATTCTAGACATAGATTTAAGCTTATTATTCCAATATACAGCCTATTATGCTGGCAGGCTTTTTGTTAATTTAACCCCACCATGTCAACAAATTGATGGTATGGCTGCAGTGACTGGAACGAAGGCTTACTTTTGATACCCACATAGTGCAGCGTATATTCACAGCTCGATGACACTACAGGGTTCATTCGAAATTTTAAAGATCCTTGAAGGTTCTTAAAAAATACCAAGGTTCTCATTACAGAATTAACTTGAAAAAAAATTGTCTTGGGTCTTGACTTGTCATTAATTTGTGTAAAGAAGATTTCGTAAACTGTGCTTCTGTTATATTAGCAATGACATTTCAATTTTTAGAATTTTATTGAAATAAGATAAAGAATAAAAAGTAGAAAAATCTAGAAACATGAAAAGGTGCCTTTCTATCTTTCTTATTTCCAGACACTGACAGTTTTACATGACTCTTTCACATTGTGACCAGGTGGCAAGCAGAATTGCTGAAATGTATCCTTAAAGTCATTAATATTTGTCCTGAATATTTATCACGGAAAAGTGGCATGAACCCTGGATGAGAGGTCTACATTTCTTAAAAAGCACACTTGGGTTATATTCTGGTCAGCCTCATATCACAATGGCAATTTTTATTTGGATATACTTATAATATATTACAACATATGTATACTGTAACACAGCGAGAGTAGTCTCCAGATGAAAACATGTATTATACGTCATATTCTTGCTGCCATAGATTGACTGTTCATGTTTGTAATTTATGTGCATGGAATTTTTGATATCTGAGAAAAGCTGTAGTCACTACAAAAAGTGGACCTCATTTACAACGGAGCTGCTGCGCTTACAACCTCATAAATTTTGGCGGTTGTCTTGATTTCTTTAAAATAGTGGAACAAAATTGTCCCCCACCCCCACCCCCCCCCNTTTTTTTTTTTTACTTACACCCCTTATGAAAAAAAAATCTTTAAAATCTAAATCGGAATCAATTTCAATGACACCTCGGCTAGAACGGCAGAAATCTTTGATCTGGATGATCCGTGGTACCGTTGTATTCTTGGTCCACTGTAATGGGACTCTGTGACAAGAAATCTTGTTAACATTTCTCTTAACGGGTTTAGGTACGCCGCAACTTTCTTTCCACAGGTATCCAGCTCATTAGATTTGAAGCATGAACCATGCAAGAAAATAAAAAGTTGACCTGTTATCAGTACTGTTCCATTTAGTCACCAGAATCAGTGCTTCCTGGAGAGACTTCCCTGATAGCTTGTCGACTCTGCTCAATCCATAACACCTAAATTTTGCTTAATAGCAAAATCTTTCTCATCGCAACATTTTTCAGATAACAGAACCTTTATTTTTAAATAATTTTTAGTAATCAAAATTCCTTTTAAGTGTAACTGATTTTTATAGCTTTTCCAGGCTCCTGAGGAGTTGCCATTATGCAGAGTGGGCTGTACATAATTCGTTACACCATGTGATGTGGTTTCAAACTTATGTGTGCATGTGTGTAGAAAGAACTTTCACTGGGTGCGTCCCAGTGGTCTTGATGTTACCGATGGAATTTTTGTTTTTCTTGTTGATAGAGGCGCTTTTTATGTGTAAATATTTATTTCCAAACTTTGCAACTGATTCCCATTGAGCCATTTTTTTTTTTTTGGTGTGTGTTTCTGTGTGTATTTTTAAATAATATATTGCCAAGCAATGATGCGTCTTGTCTAATAAGACGTTCGTTCGACTACGGGTATCATGTACAGTGATCACATTTCAAAATGATCATCTTTTCACTTCTTATAATTTCTTTTTTAAAACTACTAGCAATATCCCTTTACGGTACTTTCTGTCTCGTTGCACCATGTCCATTTCGTAACGGCCATGTGCCTTCTGATTCTTAGAAGCAGATAGGATATGGTTTTCAAACTCCAGGTATGGCTTCTGAAATATCACATGTCCAGCCTGACATATCGAAAATATGAACCATGTGATTTCCCTTTCGACTCTCTGACTTCCGGTAAGTGATGGAGAGTGGTTAACGACTTTACGCACTCGGTCTACGCTATAGGACATCACAATGGCCTTTATTTATGGACCAATGTTGCAGCGAAGAGTTCAACTGACACGCGAGGGAAGAGAACCTCTACAGATACATTACAACTTACTAGTATCCTCCCCAATCCACACCCAGCTTCCGGCGATTTCGTCGTTAACCTGCACGAATACAGGGCTTATTAGTAGGGTTAGTCGGAAGAGAAAATCTGATGAAAAATTTACACTAGATAGAAGTCAGCTAACTTGAAAACAAACTGTATATTCTTTCCAGTCTTTTGCGTCATATTACACAAGGATTCTGATCGATATGCTCCTCCTCCCCCGCCCCCTCCCCCTTCCCCGGAAATGCCGGCCAAGACTACAGAAAATAAAGTTTACGAAAGTACGGAAACATTCCTGTTCCGGTTTCCGGTAAACATCAGTGAACACATCTGTAATTAGCTCCATCATCGAGAATCAGAAATTCGCTGTCTTTGGCATAATGATGCAAAAAGTAAAACTACATATGAAATGGATTATATATTTTTTTTATGAGTTCTTACATTTCCTGAAGTTTAAAAAAAAATAAAAAAAATCCCTGACGGAAGTCTCAAGAACTATCTCCATAATTTTTGTTTAGCGTTTTTCGTATGGGCCTCAGTGCGCTGTCCCGAAAGGTAACTTAAATCATTAGTTCTATTTTCGGCCCGGTCTGATCTGGTCCATTCCCTATCCTATAATACAATCTTCTCCGCGGGCCTCCTCTACACAATATGAACAGTCCTACGCCCCTAATGATCTCAGGAAGTTGAGCAATACGTGCCGTAATACCAACGTCGACCTCGTCGTGTGTTATTCCTCCCGCCGCACAGCCCGTGCACTTGACTCGAATCCCTCTTGTCGTATCTCATTATATATCGCATACTATATAGCCTACTACCTCTTCAGCCTATTTCTACTGTATTTTGACGGGGAATGGCATTGTATATTATTATTGGTTCTTATATTATCCTCCCTTCTCTCCCCCGGTGGTATACTCAACCAGTATAAATTTTAGTCTATTACGCTAATACGGGTATAATTCAGAGCTTTCATTTTCAAGTTGAGATCTCCGCGGAGCGTTATGGATGAAGTGAGCATGTGATATACTGTATTTAATGACATTTCCGGGTGATACATTGTTACAATTATACTGCAGTTAAGGACTAGGTGTAAAATTCATTTCAGATCCTGTTTTGTAACATGCAGTATGATGAAAACACCAGGAAATACTGTTTATATGTGTGCGCCTTGTTAACTCTGCCATAACGGTCGATAGGAGATCCGAACTTGAGAACAAGAGCTCTCTAATAATTCAATAGTGTTTGTATCGCAATCGATTTCATGATATATTATTATTGTACATAATATTGTTATGTAAAATTTTCAATCACCAGTCGGACCTCGTGACCTAGAACCTTATGTACTCGACAAAACCTGACATTTATTGAAACACTCTCTGATCCCAAGTTCCTGTATCTTCTACCATGTCAGTGGAACTCTACTGTATTGACACAAACACTGCTTAACAATAACATAAATCTGAGCGTGGTGAGCTCCCATTCAATACCGTCGCAACTGCTTCACTCCTTATATAGGGATCACATAACTTCTGATAACTAACTACTATTACTATATATATACTAACCCTAAGTAGCTTAGTCCGAAGGGTGGATGTGTTTTAAATTCAAGTTCCAATGTATATATAAATCAGATTTCATTTTCGAACTAAAAACTGTTACTAGCTTCGAAATTATGGACTTGTCCTTTGATTTTGAGTTCATGAACCCCTACTAAAGTTATTAACTATCCTGTATGTAACATAATAATATGTGGCTTGTTACACCGCCAGGGAAGTGCGAAACCGTTTTAAGGGAATCTAGAAATATCGAGACATTGAGGTTCTTTTCGCTCCACAGGATGAGTAACCTGACGCCTCTTAGTCGCAACTAACGTTATCGGACTTTTGGCTTTATCACGACAGTTTTTTGGAGAACAGAATATTCTGGTGCATTTACATGAAAATTGAAAAATAAGAAGCTGCTCGTTATCGCATCATCGTTAACTCGCCACGTTTCCAGTGCTTACGTTCAGCAGCGGTTCAGTGCAGGTCTCTTGCGGTCATCTCCACAGAGCACGTGAGAAGTTGCAGTTAACCAAATGGGCAGCCCAATTTGACTTCTACTAAGACCATTCCCTTTTCCAAAAGCGTTGTAATGATAAACAACAGCAACAACAACAGCAACAACAACAACAACAACAAAACGATAAAATGACTGCGATTGACTGGCGTTGACTTTACACTACAACTGACTAAAGTAGTACTATTCCATACATATCACTTTGAGATTTTCTAGGCAAAGTGTCCAGGTCAACAGTTTCGCTCATATCAAATAATTTGTAACCCCTAATTTGATGACTGTTCATTATGCATTCGTTGTTATGTTCATAGTGATAAAAGTTTTGATGTAATATTCTGTTTTCATGTTTGATGTAAATTTATCAATATGAATATTTTGTTTGTGTGCTCTGGATTTTGTGAGGCCCAATGTTTTGCGTCTGGTTGCGCAAATGTTTTTGTTGTTCAAATCACCTTGGCTTTCTTAAATCGTAACTTTCATTTAACAATACTAATTACTAAATCAAATTTCTATACATATGTACATTAGCTTCATGCATATCCTCAGAACACTGTGGTAAGATGCCTATTTTCAAGGATTCACAATTGAGAAAATCATTTATTTTTGGCAGAATATGTAACATATCCTGTCACTTTACACCTATAAAACATTTTTTCCCTTAGAAATTGCATCCCTCTTTCAGATCTCAATAACAAGTGCCAGAAGATGTAAAAAAAGATATGCCCCTCCCCCCTTACCTATTCAAGATTGTTTGGTTTTAATAATTACTGTACAATTTTAAGAAAAGGTGAACCGGAAGTTGAGAATTTTTCTTGATAAAGTCGGTTTCCCGTTGCAGCCCCCTTGTTATATAAAAATGAGTTTCATTTGTACAATATGGCCATTCTGTGACATTTATATGAAGGACTGCTCGGCAGTTTTCGCATAAAGGATGTTTAAACTGATATTGCAAGACTGTATAATAACTCGTCTGTTGCTTGTATACATGTACAATGAATCATGATGAATCATGATGTCTTGGTCATGGGATCATTCATGACGTCCCAACGTCATGATGTCAGCCTTGACTCTCCCCCTCTGGCTGTAAGATGTAAAATATCGTATAATGTTGGACTGATTTTATGACTTGCTTGTTTTTATTTTTTTCTTTGTCCTGGACTCACTTTAAGAAGTGGTTTACTCAAGAAAAAATTAACTCTTTGTATTTAAATGTGATGCCATTGTCATAGCAACTGTTACATGACTATATTACTTATTGATATCTTTGTAGGGGTCCTAGATTCCTGAGATCCCCTTCCTGCCTGGCAGTCTTGAATTGGTGAAGAAAATTACATGTATCTTATTGTTGCTGAGGCTGTGTGCGTGAACCATCAGGTGTAAAAACCTCCTCTGTGATGCCGAGGCGTTTTTAAGATTATAACGGCACTGCAACAGTCTCTTACCTTGCATGATACAGGCCCATAAAGGCACTTAAGGGATTGTTGCAGCAAAGCGTTGTGTTGGTATCAGTACTCTGAAAGATGGCCTCATACGTTTGGGAATTTAAAAGGCAAAATCAGAGCGCCCGAGATGAAGTAAGAGTGGCAATCAATCATTCCATACTAACTTATTAACAAACGATTCTTGGCATTTCACAGTACAGTGACTCTGTTTAACTATTACTCCTTCTCTGGCACAGTGAATAAAACGAGTTGCATTAATCCAATAACATTTTATAAAGAATACAATATTGCTATTAATGGAAACTTGTTGTGCTTAAACATAAATTGCTGTTGTTATGCAGATTGCAATTATCCGATGATTATCCGGAGTCAACTGTATTTTAATCTCAGTTTGACAGGAAAGCACCTGGTTCCTTCTCTCACGTCCACTTCAACCCATTCCATACGTCTCTTTGCAAAGTTTCGAGCGCTGGGAAATTGCAAAAGCTTTTTCCCGGTGATTTTTTTTCAAATTTATGCTTTTGTAAAGAGAGAAAACGTGTGAGTAAATGAGTTATCCTGCACAGTCAACCACATGTGCAGATTATGTAACGGATTCAAACCCATGACTTCTCAGAATGATCTGGGCAACCACAATTCATCACAAGCCACTGAGGCCATATCAAATCATGTTTCCATTATATAAAATGATATAGTAAGTAATAACATATCACTGCATATACTGTACTTCTTTGACACCACCGTGCACATGTTATGCCATGTTTTTATTTGTTCACATACTATTACTATTAGAAAAAAATGTACAAATAAAAAGGAGACTGTAATGTTTTATAGCTCATTACTTCATTGATGCTTTGTACAAACGCAGTTTTATGTTTTAAATTTTGCCTTGTTTTTCTGTTTGTGAGATGTCACGTTTTAAAGACTTTTAATTAAATAATCTCTAGTTATCAAAAGAGAACCTCAATAACTGTTCGTTTTGTTGTGAATAACAGTGTTTATATCTATGGAGGTATTGGTAATCATGTCGGTGTGGGGAGAGAAGAGAGGTGGGGCTTTAGCAAGTTTGACTGTGCATGGCATGATGATGATGATTTTGGCGTGAAGTTTACACTTTACTGTCTTGTTTTTCTCTGGTCATCTGCTGAGAGCTGAGTGCGCTCCTATTAAAAAATTAATAGCCTTTAGTGCCTTCAAAATAATGGTTAAAATTCCTCATTTTGGGAAAGGAACAGGGTAAACAATAAACATGGATTGCATTAAGGAATTAACAAAAACTGCAGCTTGCATATATATGCAAGTAGTATGGTCTAGTTAATAATTATGATTTGATCGTATCTATAGTCTGGGCTGTCACAGACCAGGAAAATTTCGAAAAAACAAAAATCATAATGGGAAATTGCTGTAGGCATTTCAAGGTTTGGAAAACACAGTGGAACCTGAATATTATTACCTATTCATTTTACAGGTGATACCTTGTATATTAAGTATAAATTTCACATGCACAGATTCATTGTTATTATAATTTCATTACATGTGCTTTGGTAGATCTTAGTGTAAAGTACATCTCAACAATAAATATGCATTTTAAATGCAGAAGAGCATACTGTATTTAATCTTAAGGTTTCACTTAATCAGGAATCAAAAACAAAACAAAACAAAAATGGTCAGCTCTCATGAAAAAAAAAATAAAAATGGAGTGAAAATTCGGTTCCCCTAATTTGCAAAATTGCAACTAGCCCTAAGAAATGTGGAAATTTGCGATAATTTTCTGATTAATGGTTTTACAAAAAATTAGAATGTTTCGAATGAAACGCTTTTCGGCGCAAGCAATTTTTGTGAGTCAAGCTTAGCTCAAAAAATTCGCAAAACTTAGATCATCCCAAGAATAACCTTCAAGTACAGTATTAAGTGGTAACCCTGTTGGTAACGCCTTGTCCAATATTAAATACGTTCACAGTGGCAATTGTCACCGTACAAATTACAAAAATGTGTTTATCAGTACAGTCTAGCTTGAGCCCAGGTATGAATTGAACCCTCAGCACACTGTGCATTTAAGTACAGTACTGTATTTCATTGATTTATATTATACAGTTCTTGAGGTAAGACAAGAACAACAATTCATATTATACAGGGTAAATCTGTTAAGACAACATTTATTTGCTTAGCACACTCTCTTGCGTCACACACTCGTCTTCAGAAGTCCAAACTGCTTTTTTTCTTTTTTTGGACAGACAGACAGACAGACAGACAGACAGACAGACACACACACACACACACACACACACACACACACACACACACACACACACACTGGATAACACAAAACTCTTTTAACAAATCATCAGAAGCTTGGTCCGAAGGGTGTTGTGTTGGCGTTATCAGAGTTCAACTGAGTTGATTTATTACACGTACAGTGCATTAACGAAACGTATAGTTTTGCGACACGCGTCCCGCTTTTTAACCAGCAAGGGCAAAAACAAAGACTGACAAATTTCGAAATAACTCAAAAGGATAGCCCTAACTACTGAAATCTGAGCAATGTGTTAAGGCAATAAAACGTGTACAATAACCACTGAGTGCGGGTCTTGATATACTATACGGGTGAGAAATCACCAATGCAGAGGACAAAATGCTTTTTTAGAGTATACGGAGATGTGATCCCTTTACCACTTTTTAACTGTAAAACCTTTCTGGGCCCAAATGTTTCCCGCTCACCAGCGCCTTATATAACTTTGAGATCCATCTGTGCCCCTACTATAATCGATAATGATCGTCAGCCAAACCTTAGCATGATTACTATGGACATTTTGAACTTGATTCTGATTTCTGAACTATTTCCGCAAATAACTTACTCAACTGCACGGCGACTTCTGGGTTAGAAACGTTCATTATGGCCCCATCCAAGCCACCATAATAACCCATTCGCGTCACTTCATACTTCACAGTCACTCAAAATTAGAGACATGCATGGGCATAAAAATATCTGACTAATAATTTTCAAAGCAGTTGGTTTGTATAGGGCAAGGAATAAATCATGACTGTGTACTCCCCAAAAGTTAGAGCACACAAAGGAAATGATCGAACAGCTCTTAATGTGCAGTGCGACTTTCTGTTTTAAAAGTCATTCGTACTTCTTGGTTAATGGAAAAATGAGCAATATATTGTAATTTCAAAGTCCACCTCAATAATGAAATATCAGAAAAACAGTGAATCCTATCTATAAATGTTTTTTTATTTCTTATTTTCTGAAGACTGAAGTTATCCTGGAATGATGTAACAAAATACATATGCGTAATGTTTGTACACACCAGTTATATTTAACGTATAAAATCGTATTCTACAAATCGACGCCTGGATGCAATTCTTCTATATATAATTATTATTATGCCAAACTCCAAATTTTACAGGGGAAGCATAAGAAAAAAGCCTCTCATTATCATGAACTTGTACAGTATATTTCAAATCGATTCTTAAGAAGTAAACTCTAGTGGTGAAAAATACGAGGTCAGTCTGTTGAGATTGAACTTACTGAACTATAGTCAAAAGATACAAGTTTTATCGTTTTTTTGTCACTGACATTGCTTGGTGCAGAAATCCGACACTGGGTCATATTGGAGAAAGAGCGCTAGCATTCTCAAAAGTCATATATCATACAAGGTGCGTGCAGTGTTCCGATATGTTCTCGTATCAGTAAATTAGTATGGAGAAATATTTCAGTTTCCTTTGATACCAGTGGAGAAGCGTGACCGAATGGTTGCAGCTTTGGATTCAAAATTTGAAGGCCATGGGTTCGATTTCCGATCACGGTCATGTTGGGAAAGCATTTCATCCACATCTTCCTCAGTCCACCCGTCTGTAAAATGGGTACCTGGTTATAGGCTATCTGGCTAGGCCAAAGGCAGTGAAAGATTGTGTCAGAATGCTAGTGATCAATGCCTCCAAATGGCAGCAGCACTGTTTACTCCTCAGGGAGCTGATAAAGTCCTAGAGTGATTAGGCCTGCTGGGGTACTAATAGTATGAAGTCGTGTGGGCGGAAATTAGCCTGGATACGAGGCTTAAACACCGTTTTATTATTATCACTGTTAAACTACTAAAACGACAGGTCTGAGATTTTGACAGATGTGTAAAGTTATCAGCAGTCCAGAGGCTACAAACCCAGGATTTCAGGCAGGATGGTGTTCATCGGGGTATTGCATTCAAGACAAAAACTTAGATCAAAAGTTATTTAAAAAAATAATTTTGTTTGCAGTTTTAAACTGCTTTTAATAGCACTATCGGAATCAGGCATTTCCTCAAAGAAAAAAAACAAAGCACTTAACTTTTAATGAAGCATTTATCTCTTCATGCTGGCAAAATGGTATCACTCGATCGTAGTAACCTCCAAACTGCAATTTTGTGAAATACGATGTTTTGCGTCAACAAAGGTGACATACATTCTATGTAGACTATTACAGCTCATACTAATGTCACCTCCAGTATCCCCTGAAACCATTAACGTCAAGATGGCAAATTATTCAGTAAAGGCTCCAAAAGCTTGGACAATACTGTAGGTATTAAGTGAATACTGTACCATGAGGTGTAAAGTGTTGCCATACTAGATGATAAAAAGTATTTCACAGCCATCGATATGAGCATACTATTATCACTAATTGTCTAAAGTGTAAAAGTGGAATATATTAACATCAGAGTCACATAAAGACTGGATGCCTCATGTCTCTCGTAAGCAATTTTAAAAGCCGTTAACATCGCATCTGCATATTCCCAACCTGCTTTACTGCAACTGAGTTTTTCAGAAACCAGAAGGTGGGACCGAGCTTAACCATTCTTGCAGTCATGACAAGGCTTAGAACGGGGTTGGAACAATCCACCAAATTAGCAAGGTGGTCGCCTGATCAGGGACTCAGGGGATTGTGCTTCTAGGACTTCTCTGACATTAATGCATGGACTTTTCGTAGTGGGTTGGAAAAATAATCCTTGAAAGAAAGAAGCATGGCTAAAGGACAGACTGGTAGCACCAGTGTACAGTGTACACGTGTTTTAAAGAATACTTTTATAGGTAACCATGCACTCTTCTTTTCGACATGTGTCAAGCTGTTACACAGTACGTAAGACGAAACTAAATTGGATAATTATTTTTCTTTCTTTCTTTCTTTCTTTCTTTCTTTCTTTCTTTCTTTCTTTCTTTCTTTTCTTCTCTTTTCTTTACATTTCAGACTTTTTTCCCCCTCGTTTATGTTGGGTTATACTGTACTTTATGCCCTGTTCAATGACTGATCGAAGGCCTCAATTTGAAACAAACTTTGAAACTATAATCATACCAGGTGGTCATTATTCAGCACAACTTCACTGGCTCAAAGCTGGATAGTGGATTTAACCCGATCGGTACGTGATCGAAAATAGACTACATGTATTTATATCTTCGTGTAATCACCAGTGTCACCTTCAACCTACAACATACTCCCACCTCCCTCTTCCTGCACCGGGCTTAAGCCATCCTTCCATCTGTCCTTTGTCCAGTTCATTCACCGACTCTTTTCATCCACCCACTGAAAATGATTTGAGCCCTGTTCTAATCAAACAAAGCACCACAGAGGGCAGCAGAGCTTTACAGCCACTATAAACGATAAAAGCCAGCACACAAAGGCAGAGATTCTCACTGACATGGTCGCATTTTGAAATGAAAACATTAGACTTCGCTTTTCTCAATCAAAAGAAATACACAGACAAGAGATATATCGCTAGACCGACAATGTTGAAGTATGGGAAACTGATGCAGTGGAACTAAACAGAATATGTTGGTTGTTTTTTTTTTTTTAAATTGTGATGAAACTTTTATTTAGGTCTTATAAAAATAATAACACTACTAATCCAATGCAATCTGGTTCGCATGTGTCGTTTGTATTGTAAAGTGTCGTCAATTGTCCATGTGAGTTTGTGTTCTCCTATTGACTTTACTACTTTTTTTTTGTACTTAAACTTATTAATAAATTTGTTAAACTTGCTTAAACGCAACAAATTTGCTCAATACCAATATACCTATGATAACAGAACGCTGTACTGTTTATATAAAAGCTATTGAAGAATGGCTACTTCCTCCATATTCCCTGTGAGTTGGCTTAAACTTCAATCGACTCTAATGTAGAGTGATCATATAACACATCACGGTATAAAGCTTTGTTACAGATAACAGCTAGGATTCACATTTTCACTTTGATAAATTCTCAAGCTAAACTTTGATAAATTTCTCAAGATAACCGTGACCGAAATTCTAAAACCCATGACTTTGCTAGTCAGCACAGCTTTGTTATTCTCACTTTGAATGTTGCTCAATCCCGACATGGTAAACTAGAGTTTGTCTCACTAGATCCCACACTGTGATCTATTTTGAGAGGAAACTAGGTTGGATGTTTCGAAATTTTGTTTCATATTACTGAGACAGCAATTCTGTAGGCGTGGTGGATGAAAAGGGGGACGGACGGGGGAGGGGTGCTTATCATGTGATAATGCCACACAACCCGCCAAGCAAAAACCGATATGGGGTGACGATATCCTGGGTGTAATTCTCGCCCAAAAGTCTTAAAACTAACTCTTCCTCATCTCTTGTTACAGAACTGAGACGAAGGCTGGTTGGTTTTTGGCTATATTTACAGTATCCCAGAGCAATAAATACAGAGACTTCATGAGAAGACCAAAATATAAATTGCCTGGATGATAATCATCATCAAAGACGATTAAGGTATAATTTTCAGTCGAGGGGAAAAGGGTCGCTGCCGTTTTGCCTCGGCATAGATCGATCTCCTCTTGTGATAAAACGGTGGGCATCATTAGTCCAAGCTTCAACTTTTAATACTGCCTAGATCAGATAGATGGAGCCAGTCTGCCTTATTCACATCTCCTTCACACAATGAAAACTGTTAAGGTTAATAAATGAAGCTACGTAACCAGACAGTGCCTGATACAGTATACAGAAGGCATAGTGTGATTGAACCAAATACAATAAAAAGCCCTCTCCCTGGAATCTGAAATAGGCGTAGGATACTGAAGGGCACAGAACTATGAAGTCACGCGACGCGTTAATGTTCGTTCTCAGTGAGAAGTATGAGGGTGGCGGCATCTGCCTGTAACTTGCAGGGTGGCACTGCAGCAAATAAAGTAAGGTAATACAGCATCAAAGTCACAGATAGAAGAAGAGGAAGAGGAGTGAGGGATAAAAGGGACAAACTTTTCAAAGTCGACTTCAGTCTGCGTCCTTGGTCAAGAGGACTGGACAATGGTCATTGTCAAGGAGCCATAACACAGTACAATGGTCAGTTTAGTTTACACTCATACTGAAGTGGGAAGAGCGGGGTTTTCAGCCTTTCAATCTGGTTGAATGTGTTGATGGTTCTGTTTTCGATTTACACTTAAGCTAAACAGTTAATACCCAGCGCGTGCCTTTGACAATGGACTAGTGTGGCCAAAGAAACAGGCAGGATGGGAGATATCGATTCTGGGAACTCGATACCGGGTATTTATTGAGGCAACTGAATAATTGTTAGTCTTATCGAATAATTTCATCAAAGAAGATTATAATTATTACGAGCCTATTCATGCAACAGGAGCTCAAAAACCAAAATTTTACAACATGAAAGGAAAATCTAAAATAAATTGAAATCCTCAGTTTGTTTGACTACACGGTTAAAAAACGTATTCTTTATTCACGAATATAATGGTAAAGTTATAGAATAATGCGTTGTTTAAGACAACGTGAAACATTCATCATTTTGATTAATTTAAATTTCTTTGAGTAATAATTTGATTTTCATATGATTTTTTTGATATTCTTTTCTGGTCACATTTTGTGACAAATGTTGACCACTTTCATACCGGACAAATTTCTCTTAGAATAAATATTTACTCAGTTAAAGTATTTTCAAAAGTTGCTCAACTTTCATGGAGGTATTTGTAAGAAAGTTGCACATTTTTTTTTCTCTTCACTTTATGGTTTTGTTTTGTTTTGTTTTTTTAAACACCCTCTATATGACCTGTGCAAAAAAAAAAAAAGATAATCCTCCGTCTGCCAGAAATATTAGTCGTAACAGATAATATCATGCTGTTAATTAAGTAACAGTTGACATAAAAATAACTCTGGATTCATTGATTAATTAGCACTCTTACAGGTTCTGCTATAAATATAGATCCACAGCCCAGCGTGACATCACTGAAGCTACTGTTTTCAAATACGTAATATGCCTAGCACTCAGAATCGATACTCGATGCCATGAAAATAAGACCCGGTTTCGAATCAGTTCTAAAATCGTGGAATCGGCCCAGCACCATTGTTTGACCGACCACCATCACGTCACATGCCATACACTGAGTGGGCAGTAACACGTGACCGTGTGTCAAATGTCAGGTAGGCGTGTCTCGCACTTAGCGCCATCTGCTGGCTTTGGTCACCTTATGACCGAGGAAAGGAAGGAGATTCTGAAGTACCAGGAGGACATAATCGGTGCCGACACTTTGCACAATGCAAAAAACATGACGGGGAACAAAGGGGAAGCTAATATGTTAGCAGCAGCCGAGTAGTCAATAGCTGTCAGAAAGAGTTATCCTCTTCTGCATGGCTTGTTAGTTTGACAGGGCTCAAGACTAGTCAAGAGTTATTGTTGGTCATTGGGGCCAGACTAGTTGGGTGTATAGAGTAGCATCATTGTTATGTGGTTATTGTTGAGGCACAAATTGGCTTTCAAAGAATCAAAGCCCAATAGGAGAAGAGGAGTGGGGACAAATTAACCTACTGTGATGGCTCGAGAGTAGGGCACTCTGCCAGCATTTGTGCCTTGAGATGACTTCTTTGTGAAAGTACAAAACAACAACAACAACAACGACAACAACAGAAACAAAACAAATGACGTGTGCTTTGAAGTTGTATCATGACAAAGAAATTCCAGATGCAACAAATTATGCAATTGCGAATCACATTTTTATACCAGAAATCCTGTGATGAAACACAGGAAAATGAACATAAATCGACAATGCCATGTTCCAGTTGGAAAGAAACAGTGACTGGCCTATTCATTAAGAGATCAACTTCCATCACTGGTGCCTTGCAGCTTTTTATAGTCTCCATCCTATGGCATGATTATTATCTCATATAACAGAAGAGGTACATAACTTTAACACCATGTGATATTAATTTGCTTCTTCAGAAAAATATGAATAGTTTTCACTTTTTTTTCAAATTCATATTTTATGCCATGCAGTTGCATTTGGTAATTCATAGGGGTGTAATGACAGCACCGTTGAGCATCAAGGATAGTATATACAGACAATTCTGCTTTACTGCAACATTTTTTTTGGAAAGTATATAATTCCTGCATAAAAGCAAACAGTCCTGATTAACTAGAATCTCCATTTACTTTTACTATTTTCCACGCTCTCATTTGTGACTGAAAGATGATATTGCTATTCCATTTAACTGTATCTCATTTGGAAGCATGAAAACAGTTGCCATCAGTGGAGTTGCTAATATCCAGTGCTTTTTACACATAAACTGTTATCATTCTGTAACATGAACAAGTTTGTAATTAACTGAACTTTGAAATTAAGTAGACTACAATTCATCAGAGGTGGTTATACTAATATCTGCCCAATTCATTAATTGAGGAGAAAGGCAATGATGACGCCCTACCTTAAGTATTTCTTGTAGAATCTGGGCATTGACCACAGCTGGGTGGGAGGCGGTTGCTCTGTACAGGTCCACAGTCATAGTGACAGCTCGCTCCGCAAATGGCACAAAGTTCATGATCACCCAGTCAGACTAGAATGAAGAAATAATGAAGGAGTAGGGTTGTTGTTGCAATTTGTGGGAGAGGGAATTATGCTGTTCATATGGACATTTTAAAAGCTGAAATTAAAAATTAAAAAATGAAAATGTGACTTTAATTAAAAAATTGTTTACAACATCATAAAGTGTTCCTGCATCTCATTCATAATACATACACACAGAATAATATTACCTCCTGAAAAAAAAACAACAATAACCCTCCCTGAGAATTAAATACAATATACCCAGTCGAATCAATTTGCCCAAGTACAAAATAAAAAAGTTGATATCCAAGAATCACTTCGAGACTGATGTTGCACCTCTTGGTATGAAATGAATGATGAAGTTCAATATTTTATTAGCCCTTGTTCAGTCATACATTGGAGCAGACAATAGAAGACTACTATACACTACACTATATAATTTATGAAACTGCGTCAGATAAATAAGTACATGTACAACATTACTGTCTGGAAGCACACGGCTGTGAGGCAGAATAATGAAAAGGTGAGGGGAAGTAATCATGAGAAATTAAGCACACTTTGGTTATCTCTGCCTCCAGCCTTATCCTATGAAGAAAACTCTGTACCCAGTACCGAAATCATGTGTTTTACTTATAATATTTTCATTCTTTCTATCAAGATTATACAGATCAGCTGGATTTGTAAAGGGGATTGTGCTATAATTATTCATGCACAGTTCAATGGGCATGCCATCCTGTTCCATATAACTGTAACTAAACAATTTACATTTCTACTTCTTGCAGAAATTGTTAAAGGAACAGTACAATGGTTTTTAACACACAGTATGTCCATGATGGATCTCCGTGATGCTCTTCACCTAGATGAACATGTGTTGTCATTTTCTTAGAAAAGTCTCTGAATAAGACAGGTAATTCTATAATAATACACACACTATCAAGCAATCACCTGCCCATTAAATCAGCAACTTCAATATGGGCGACACATTCTTATCATTTGAACAGAAACATTTTTAAGACCCTACAGCCAATTTCTAATACAGAACACATTTATCTAGAACCAGAAAAGCTGAGCTTAAATACCTGTGGTCCTCTCACAACTCCAAACGTTTTAGCCTCCATGTCACCAAACTTGGGAGCATTAACGCCAAATGTGACGAAAGTGAGCAGCTGTTGGAAGATGTCAGGGTATGTGGCTTGCATGGTATCTGGACCACTCTGGACAGACTGGAGAAGAAATATACCTATTGTTAATGTGAGAAAATCAGGAACATCCAACAGGAGGGCAATGAAAGGGGATTTGTGTAAGGAGTGTAAATGAAGCTGGTCAAGTGACCTGCAGAGACTGTAAATGTGTTACGATACAGGCAAAACACAATGACTGTAGGTGGAAAAGGCTTAAAATAACTTCATTAATTCAGAGTTGGCCGCATTAATCCAGTTGATGTACAAGTACTTCAACATCAGTAAATTAAGAATTAAGAATTATAGCACATATATGTATTCATATAGAGGGTAGACTGTGCTTACATGTAATAAAGATTTGAACTCAGATCCTCTGCTTCTTCTCTGATTTATGATGCCCTTCAACTCATACCATCATATGCAGTATAGTTTACTGAACGCCAGTAGGAAGCACCCAGACAACCAGACATGCCCACAGTGACAGTGGTGGTGGTGGTGGTGGTGACAGGGATAATGATGATGAAAATGTTGGGAGGCGTGGAATATTGGCTGTGTTCCTTTTGTTTGTGATTCAGTGATTGGTCATCATCACAGATATATTGGATACTTTTTAATTCTAACATAGAACGTGAGTAGAGCTCAAAGCAAAACACATGTGAACCCTTCTATTGTGAAAGTCAGATATAACTGTAGCTGCTCTAACTACCGGCTAAGTTCAACTGGGTGAAACAAATAACGAACGTTCAGCTAGTATCAAAGCAATCAACTGACAGGTAGCCTGGTGAGGCAATACCATAGCATAATGAACTGATTTGGCTGGGCATCCTGACCACACAAGTGGTGCAGAGTTCAAAAGTCAGGCTGCTGTCAGATCTCCAGACCATGACATTACAATGAACCAAGACCTTGTGTTACATCTTACCTTAATGAGGGTGTCCATGGCGGCAAGAGAAGCTTCTTGAAGGGGTGTAACTGACACCTCAGGGTAGGAGGGAATGATGAAAGGAGAGGCATCGCTCTGCACAGGCACACACAAGGTCCCCCTCAGCACAGATGAGAGTTTGTGGAGGTCTGCAGCAACAAACCTGGACTTAATGTGTTCAAACAAGGGAGGGAATGTCTGGATTAGAGCAGTCAGGAAATTCTGGGAGGGGAGGTAAACCTTACTGGTGAGCTTCTCATCGTGTTGGGGTGGTTTTGTTACCTCGGCACCAATATTCAGCCACACTTTCCAGGCAGCGGACCACAAGGGGATGTCATTGTCAGAGGAATCAGAAATGGGGCCCTTGGAGCAGAGTTCCGTCTTTTTGTTAGTTACCTCCCCTGTCCTATTCATGACCTCCCCAGCTGGTTCTGTTACTGATGAACCTTGACTCTGTATGTCCAGATCATCTGATGTTGAGCCTTTCGATGCCCGACCAATCTGAAGAATTTCTTGGAAACTTTTCAGTGCTGCAAGGGAGACCTCAGCATTGCGACAGAGGGCAGACAACTCTATGTGGTCTAGAAGAAGTGACCAGGCTCTTGGAAAATCTCCTGCAAGATATAAAATGGTGAAAAGTGTCAAAGCCATGGGAGAGGGTAAAAATAATAGCTCGGTAACTTCTTAAACTGTCCAGCTACCAGTATGTTTTTCACTGAAACTGAAGTGTTTCCCCCACTCTTTATGACATTTCTTTCCATATTTGTGCATGCGTGCACCATTACATTTATCTTCAAGCAGTGTCTTCAAATTTTTTATCCTAAATTCCAGTGTCATGTGCTTATATTACCAATGGTTTTGCACTCATTAGTACATACAGGTACCAGTATGTGTATTTCCACAAGTATGAAACCTTTAAAGATACCTCTGACAAATCATTATTGAGAATTATATTACATTATTACACAGGTTTAAGTATATCTAATTGTCAACACTACTCAATCGTATCTCAAAAAAAAAAAGTTAAGAGGAGACCTGATTATACTGCGAGCCTTATGTAGTAAATACAGTGCTTTATTGTCTTTCAAATGTTGTCATTAAGCTAAAACTGCCTTAAGGCATGCTGCAGTTAAGTGAAAGTGACTGTCCAAAAAGTATATCATTTTATGCTGTATCATCACTATGACCATCAAAATGCCTAGTTCATCCAACTTCATCCCTTCCACCCCATACCACCCTCTTCCCAACCTACCCAGTCCTTGCAGCATCTTTCTCTTGGAATTGAATGTCCTTGCCACCCCAGCAAGGGAGAGCACTCTGGTCTCTGCCCACTGCTTCTCCGCAGTGTCTCGTGAATGGTGGATCAGGATGTTGCCGGTGGATTCCTTGTCTCTTGTGGTGGAGGCAGAGCTGGAGAACTTCTGGACGTTCTCAAGGAGGGGAAACAAGACCTGAAAGAAGAAACAGGCTGACTTTTAGCAACCAGTCTATTTTTTTTCTGTGGCAAGTTGACAAGTACTGACCTTTTCGTTGTCATAATAACGTAATTTCTTTGGTATTAATATTACAGTCAGTTATTGTCTATTAAGAACTTGCATCTGAATCCAGTTTTACCAAAGGGGCCACAATGGCTTACTATGAAAGAAAAAAAAAGTCTACCCAGAAGAGACTGCCTTTGAGATGAAGCTATGGGGCTTGGCAGCAGATTTGCAGCCGACTTTCTGAAGCATGTCAGCATCAACACAATAAAATGAGGCATGGCCATGGATGCAGGTGAAGAAGAACGATAAGAAGAGGAAAAAGAAGAAGAAGAAGTTTGAGTAAATTCACATAGAATACCAGGAATACTGATCTCAACAGCAATGTGATAGAGTGATTGAAACATGTGAGATGAGAACATGCACCACAATGCATCACAAATGAAGGACAAGACAAGATAAGATAAGACAAGAGAAGATGTGGCAGGGCAGGGCAGGCCAGAATGGGATAAAATAAATAACATAGGATGGAATCAGATATGAGGAGATGAGATGAGACGAGACGACACAAGACGAGGTGAGGTGAGGTGAGTTGCGATGAGATGAGATAAGATAAGTAAGACAAGATAAGATAAGATGAGACTAGATGAGATGAGATGAGATAAGCTAAAAAGTTCTTTATTCATCTCTTATAGGAAATCCGTCTTCCCACTTGCGGCTTAACTCTTACCTGCCAGAGTACACTGTGCCAGGTCTGATGCTGTAATAAGCTGCCATGAGCTGAGATAGTAGAGAAGAGAGTTTGCCCTGCACTCTTCCTGACAGCAGGCCGGGAGTCCACACAGAGCTCACCAAGCTGGGAGAACAGGCACATCCACAGAGCATCAAATGGGGGAGGAGCTTTCACTCTGTCACCACTGCCAACATCGTCTGATTGGCCATGTTCAATGTGGGGGGCGGAGTCGAGATCTTGTTTGATTCGTTGCCGGTTTTGGAAGAAAAAGTCCGAGATGTTCCACTGCAAAGAATTAAAAGTTATGTGCTGATAGGGTTTCCATTGTGTCTATCAGATTAACCTTGTAAATGTCTGTCTATGTCTGGATCATTTAATGCTTCCATATATTGCTTCACCCCCCTTTTTTCACCCTACTCCCCTCGCCCTACCGCCTGCCCCCTATAATTTTGCCCACCAAAGGAAAGCTGAACATTGTGAGAGGTTCTGGGCAATGCCACAAAGCTCCCATATGCAGTCCATAATTGCTTGACAAATATGTGGTCCCATGATAACTGTCCCACCTGTCCCATGGTTAATCTTTCCCTGCACACATCTATTAAAGTATGACTTACCAACAGTCCTATGGCTGTAAGACTGACATTGAGTTCTTGCTGCTGGAGACCAAATCTTGCAGCCACCTGAACTACCACTTGCAGGTATGCTGGCCTTATAATAGGCAGGAAGTCTGTAACGACTAGCTGGAGGCACTGGAAGGCTTGCTGGATCAGTTTCTCTCTGGAACACGGTCACAGTTCACATTACACACGTACTTCTTTCCATTATATTACTTTTCACTGAAATGGTGGATTGGGCCAACCGTTCTTACAGCTTACAGTATCATATTGCCGAGTGAGGACCAAATGTTAGAAATTTCATAGAAGGCACTGTGGTCTCATAGAGAATGCTTGCTTCTAAAAGGTGTAGGGGAGATAGGGGAGTGGAGAAGGGGAGAGGGGAGGCTGAGGGATTATCTTATGAATTATATTTAATTATCTCCCTCTCATTTCTTTGTTACACCATAATGAGAAATCTGTAGTGAGGAAAAGAAATGCATCATCTCATTTATCTTATCTAACAACAGAGGTCAGAGCCGACCTACCCAATATCCCTTTTCCCGGCTCTTATGACCCCGAAGAGAGTGGGCTCTAGTATGCACATCATGTTGTTCCACACTCTGTTTTCATTCTTTCTGCTATAACATTAGAGCAAAAAGCTTAGAAATTCACCCTTTCTCGTTATAACCGAATCCTCAATAGTAAACCTACCCGTGATCCTGTGTCACGGCCCCTATGACCCCCAAGACAGTGGGCCAGCCGTGGAGCAGATGTTCCCCGTTGTTCTGCAGGATATGAGACACGCTCTCCAGCTGCTTCTGTCGGATGTCGTTGTAGGGGATGCTGGACAGTTGTTGGAGAGGAGACAGAATAGACGACTGCAACTTCTGTGGTGGGCAAGAGATGAACATAGAGTTGCGACATGCCTGCTTTTACAGTGAAACCTCAATAATATGTATGCACATGGAAAAAATATACATTGTAGTTATTATTATTTAGATGCATTTAATATCAGATCCAACAATACATGTATTAGAATGGTCTCTCGGGTCACTTGATAGAAGAAGTCGAAAAGGAATACTGTATTAAATATTTAATGTCGCTTCATCCTAGTTGTAGCACTTTGTTCAGAAAAAAAAAAAATCTTTCTGCCTTCAGAGACGTGAACCAATGAAGCCATCACGAAAAAAAAATCTTTCTGCCTTCAGAGACGTGAACCAATGAAGCCATCACGAAAAAAAAAAATCTTTCTGCCTTCAGAGACGTGAACCAATGAAGCTATCACGAAAAAAAAAATCTTTCTGCCTTCAGAGACGTGAACCAATGAAGCCATCACGAAAAAAAAAAATCTTTCTGCCTTCAGAGACGTGAACCAATGAAGCCATCACGAAAAAAAAAAAATCTTTCTGCCTTCAGGTATGAAGATGCCAATAGCACCTGGCATAAAAATATGCAATTTTAAATAGTTCCTATAAAATCAGAATATTGGCCATGGGGAGGGGGGGAAAGGGTTGGATTTTAATTTCCAAGGCTTAGATGGGTGCAAATATATGTGTAGACTCAGAATAGGTGAGATTTAGTCACTCAAGTATAAAATTTGTGATTGTTGCTAGGGGGGTAAGGTTACCCTGTTTACTGAGTGAAAAGGCCTAAAATATTAGGGTGTCTGCTTCACTGCCTAAGTTCTCAAAATCTAACTGGTTCAGGTGCATTTTTCTTTGTGTCAAAATTTGGAGGAAGAGCTGAGCTACATATTTGGAAAGTATTTTCAAACGGCACCCCAGGATAAGTTAATGAGAGGTGTAAAACCTAATATAGCCAACAGTGAAAAATACATTGGCATCTTCATACCTTCAGAGACGTGAACCAATGAAGACATCACGAAAAAAAAAATCTTTCTGCCTTCAGAGACGTGAACCAATGAAGCTATCACGATCTCCAGTCATAATCTCTCACAAGACAGCTCTATATATCTGACACTTTCAGCTCGTCTAGTGAGTGCTACAATCTTCCCTACACAGCCGCCCACACTCATTTTGACTAGATCTAATCTTGGACTAGTTTTAACAGCTTACCAAGTTTTCGTGCAGGGGCGGATCGTACTTGTAGGCAAGGGCGGCTTTGACCAATGAAGTGACGGCCTCGGCGCCCCAAGATCGCATTTCAGCATGGGGATGTTGACAGATCTAGTGGAAGAGACAAGAAGAAAATTGTTGTTATGATAGGGGTTTAGGTATTGTATGATGTATATCAACCAGCATTTAAAAACTGCAGAAAATAATTCTCTACCAAACGTTAGGCATTGTCCATGTTGCGTCAATCTGCACTCAGCAACTGCCAAAAAAAAAATGTTGTTAGATTCCTTTTTCTTCATCTAAAAGAGAGAGCTTTAGTGCGCCTGTGGAAAATAATATTAGAGAGTTTATTTTTTTGTTTAGACCACAGTATTGGCATAAGTGGCGTCGAAAAAAAGCGTTTGGGAAAGGAATAAAGATAAGAAACGCGCCTTGTGCGCATGTGTATTTTAAATGCATTCATGCCACTGTTTACAAATACCATGTTAAAAACACAATCTCTCTAATATGATAAAGAATTAGTGACCTTATCCCTGTAGATGTAAAATACTCATTAAATGTTACTCCAACGCAACGCTGAAACAGTCCCCTCCCCTTAATCGCGACTACCGCCTAAACATAACACTTGTTTGAAGGCAACATGATACAGATTACCCATTAAAAGCTACAGAATAATTACAACTGACTTTAATTGCATGTTTCGTGCTACCGATAAGCTGCGGTAATGCACAATCCACTTATGAAAATCAAGGCATATTTCCTTTCTCTTCAACAATATTAGGAATCAGAAACCGCAAAGCGACAAGTAAATAAGGAGTATCACCGCCTTATCTTTAATGAAAAACTACATACAGAATGCTAATTGTAGATGGGGCTTTCACATTAAATTACCTATCTCAGCTTTAAAGGGAGGCGAATCGCCAAATGGCTGAATCCAGCATTTTTGCAGTTGTTCCCCTTCCATCAAGCCTCCACCACCTAACAGGTTGCGGAATCTTAAGTCTTACATGAATATGCATCGGGCGAAAAAAGAGACGCACGCAGGGGGAACATTACTAAATTAAGGCCAATTATCTTGCAAAGAAATTTGTTGAAATCCAAACAATTAACGTTAACCTCACTCAAACGTTTCTATTTCTAGGAGTGCAAGCAAGGCATCTGAACATCGTCTTTCAGAGCTCAAGATGACAAAAACCAATAAACCTACGCAAAATGAGCGTGGAAAGAGAAAGAAAATCCTTAAAACAACAATAACGACAACAGAAAAAAAAAGAAAAACTTCTTGAGCAGCTGACGACATAACATCCATTTACAAGATCAGAGTGGTGCGAGGCACTGTTATGCCTTTCTCGTCTCACTCTTCAAACCAAAATAAACGGCCCATCACAGACAAAGAGAAAGATCACAAACGAACACTTTTATTTAATGGCCATGAAGGCTCCTGTTCAGTAGATACGCTGGATAAGGTTGGGAATACTTAAATCCTACAAGACTCGGTATCCGGATTTGAATCCCAGGGCTAGGATTCGATGGTTCGAATCCGGACTGAAATCAGAAAATAACGAAAAGGGGGGAGAGAAGCAGGGGCAGGCCAGAAGGTATCTATTGAATTTTCGTTTGCATCCACTGCATAACATGATGTGCCAAGTACATAAAATTAAAGTTACAGATGGACTTACAGATCACTTTAGTGGGCTATTTTTTTAAGCTTATTTATAATATAGTTTAAGGTTACGCCTGTACATTCCGATACGGACCCATATTTTAACATGAATTCCTTGTTAACTGACAATTTTTTTTCTTGCTTTTGCTTTTATTTCCTGTGAAAGAGAGAATTCAAATCCAGACAAATTATACGACTCGAGTCGGAACCGAACTCACGGCAAGAGGATTCGATGGATTCGAATCCGGATACAAATTCCGCCCATCACAAGCGCTGGAACAGAGAGTCGGATTTGTTGTGGTGGAGCGTCTTGCAGGTAAATTAACGGGCTGCAAAACTACAAAGCCTTAAGTGGCTTAATGAAAGACAGTGAATCAAACTTGTGCTATACAGACCACCCTGTATACAGGGGGACAGCTGGTAGAATCTGTACAAAAGTTTATCTAGTCTCCAAGTACGTTTCACTTTAGAACACAGGAAAGAATACACAGTGCATCAAATTTCTGGACAGATAACCCTGCGTATTTAGGGGAAAAACGGTAAAATCTATACAGAAGTTTCTCTTGATGCGCGCTCCACTGTAGAACATAGGAGAGAACAGAGAGTGATCAAGCTTGTAAGTTATAGAATACACTATATGTAGTGGACAACCGGAAGTACGCTTCACTTCAAAATACAGGACAGAACAGACAGTGCGATAATGAACCACCCAGGGTATAGAGGATAACCGGTAGAATCTGTACACATAACGTTTCTGTCGTTTCCAAGTACGCCTCACATCAGAAAACAGGGCGTAGGAGAGAGCAGAGAGTAAATCAAAACTGTGCAATACAGAACACGTTGTGTACAGGGGGACAGCTGATAAAGTCTGTGCAGAAATTTATCTAGCATCCAAGTACGCTTTCCTTTAGAACTCAAGAGAGAATAGAACATTAAATTAAATTTGTGCGATACTGAACACCCGGGGTAGAGAGGGCAACTGGTAGAATCTCCTGTATATAGAAATTTCTGTCGATTCAAAGTTCGCTCCACTTCAGAATACAAGAGAGAACTGAGAGTAAATCATCTCCTGCGATACGGAACGCCACAATAATGTACAAAGGGACAGAATTCAAAGTTTATCCATCCTCCAACTACGCTTCACTTCAGAACATAAAACAGAACAAAATTAAATAGTGATTCAAACTTGTGCGATATAGAATACCAAACGTACTGGGGGACAGCTGGCAGAATCTGTACAAAATTCAAAAGTTTATTTAGCCTCCAAGATACGATTAATCTCTTCAACACAGAATTAAGAGTCTCTGGACTAAAGGATTATGCAGTGACGGACAGTGAATCAATCCTTAAAAAACTTTATCTTCATATTTTTCTCTGAAGCTCCCTCCATCTCAAAACTGGAGACAATGTGAAGGAAATGAAACCTTTTTGATAGTGATAACCTGTGCAGCGAGGACATAGCATTAGCTCCTTTGATAACAACAAACATAGCCATTTTGATAAACAACAAACATAGCCATTTTGATAAACAACAACAAACATAGCCATTTTGATAAACAACAAACATAGCCATTTTGATAAACAACAAACATAGCCTTTTTGATAAACAACAAACATAGCCTTTATGATAAACAACAAACAATACTTCACTGGTTAACATCCAATGTGTCGAACTTGCAACTGCGTTCATTTATATATTATCTGGATCTAGAAAAGTTTGCCAAACTGTAGCATACAGTTGAGAGGCCCTCTGCTTGCCCTTTCTAGTTTTTCTAGATAAAAAAGAGCAATTCTGTACCATAGCGCTACCAAGATGAAGAACCAGAACAGAAAGCGACCTCTAAACAAGAGAAGGGAAGTAATTTTTTCCCTTAAATCAAAGGGGAGGCAATCCCAGCTGCACCGAAACTGGGTTAAAAAGGCCATTAGTTAGGTCTTCTCTTGTCATAGCCAGGAACACTCAAAATAATAAATTGATCTATTTTTAAAGTGGAAATTGCACTAATTAAAGGAGATCTGTGATCAAAAGCCATGTTTGTTACTGGGAGGAAGTAATTACCCCTTCTGGAAGTGTTCAAAGAAAAAGAAGAGCTGAAGAGAATTAAGTGTGAAGGATCCATAATGTTTAATATCAAGTCGTTTTCTCTTGATGCACGCGTGTTTACCGGCCCAAACACACACTCAAAAAAATGAATAAATTCTTTAGTGAACGATGTCGACATGTATTACTGAGACGTCAGAAGGTTAGACATATAAGATGAAAAAGGAAGGAAAGAAATGAGTGGGTGAGAGAGACAGAAAGAGATAAGTAGATAAGGATTACAGACTGGTCAATCAATATCATGACTACTACCTACATAGTGACGTCCATTCAATAACGTCATATTAAGCGCAGTAGTATAGTATGTTATAGATTTGTTTTCAGATTATATAGCATAGTTTGAAAAATACGAAAGCAACGATATAAACGGCTGTCTCATCGCTTATAGTACAACTGGCCGACTTTTTTATGGTATTGTAAAATCTAAGCATAGAGATGCGATGGACAAGAGAGCTATCTAATCTATCCAGAAGACGTGACGCAAACCCTTGAAATTGTTTGGTTCCAAAGTTACTGTATTTCACAATCGGGCGAGAAACGGAGCCCGAGGGTAAAAAACAGTCCAAGTACTGACGACATATCCGGAAGTTGAAGAAGATCCTAATGAGAGTGGGGGATGATAGGTTACGAGTAATCAAAGTTAAGTATCCCCTACTACGCCCAAGGACGGGATCATTTGGTGTTTTTTTTTCTTTTACTTCGAATTTTTTCTTTTACATCGAAGTTGGGACTTGGTGTCTGTTCTTACTGCTGGTTAGAGGTGACAAAATGCGATCAGAGACCGTAAGACCGCGATGTGAAGAGATACCTCTACATGAATATAGTATTAAAATTTTAAGCCGATTATTTGTAAGACAGGCCACAAGCTGAATATCAACGTTACTACATGAAGAAGTGATATTTCGTAAAACCATATCGTCGATGACGTTTGAAAACACGATGACGTTTGAAAACGTCCTTGATGTTGATTAATTCAACTTGAGTACTGAAATCGCTGTGTGGTGCTGACGTATTCACATATGAATATAAATACGTTATATTTGAACCCGGAGTTGCGTTGACATAATAATCTGTTCTTATTCGACTATATTCCTTATTCAGTCTTGAAATATGTGCTGTTGCTATGATCTAGGCCTATTTAATTAATATTATAATGGCGTAGACCGGAACCGGGCCAGGAACTGAGCACGTCATTCGATCACAAATGTAGAGATAAAAGAAGAATTTCAATCCGGATTATTAGCCAGGACCGTGATCAGATTACGTGCATTGTGTTTGTGTGCGCTGCTAATCCTCACAACAGGTCGCTGCCAGTGTCAGCCTAACCATGTCCAAAGGCTACAAAAGTGTCACGTGTCCTACTGACGTCAGAAAACTGACCTGACCGGGTTACCTTCCACTGCCGACATAACATGCTGTAACAACAGGGCAGACGGTGAGTAGCAACCTAAACTTATTACTGTTACTAGGGACAGTCTGACCAAATATTGACGTTGAATGAACCATTCGTAACTGTAAGCACAGTCTTACGAAACATCAGAATCTGTTACGCGTTACTGCGAACAATACCTCATGAAACTCTAAAACAGAATGTGCCGCTCGTTGCAACAAACATAAGCTGGTGTGGCTCTGATAGGGCCAATCTAATGTCTCCGCCAAGCACAGCCGAGTAACTCGGTTAGCAAAATCAAATTTTAAGCTCGCTTTGAGCCATCTCAGACGAGCTGGATGAATAATGAAGGGGAAAAGGTAGCTTGGGATCAACTATTCACTCCCGAGGATGAGGACACTAAATCAGGGGGCCAGGAAACGGTCGGGAGACGAAAATTGAATGATACCAAAGATGGGTGAGCCAACCCTCCTTTTGACACACAGACGCTCAGACCAGCTCTCGGGCGCATCAGAACCGTGAAAGAAAGAAATAAAAAAGTCTATGGAGAAAAAAAGTTTCAGGAATGCTCAGTGTAGAACCAGACTGAGATCACAGGTACACATTCTATCCAAAGAAATACAAAGGCAGAGGCTGAAAGTATCCAGCCCACTCAGTCTTCAACCTTCCACTAGCACCAGACGAAGGATTATCACAGGATCGACCTTTGTCTGATGTTCCATCCAAGTCTCCAAGGACGAATCTAGGGAAGGGGAGAGGGGATAGCAGCCTCACCACGGGTAGGGAGACGGGATGAGAGGTTCAGGATGATAAACTTCTCCTCTGAGAGTTTCTGAACAATGCAACCTACACATGACTGAATGAAGCCGATACAGCAATGGCACTAATGGTGGCTTCGTTTCAACGTGAGGTTAGCTCAGGCTCTAGCTTCGCAAGGTTCAAGCTTTCTGAATGCAAGCATGGCATACAGTAAGAATTGAAGATATATCAGGCGGCGGCTTACACCCACAAGAGCACATACCCACAACTGAACCGACATTCATAAAAGGCAGCTGGAGTGGAGAGATGGAGGTGAAATTAAACGCCTATCTGGGGCAAGTAGAAGGCTGGACGGCTGATGGCCTCTCAAAGCCATGCAGCCGCACGTCTAAAGAAAGGAGACGGTCTGAATAAAATAATATCCACGCCACGGGGTAAACAGTGAAGACTCTATCAGCCCAAATAGAATCGCTGGCTGTTGGAAGAGCTAATGATCATGGCTTGTCAAGACCACGAGTCCTTCAATAATGGGGTTAGTCTGACCATCATACTCGGACGGTCAATAAGCAGAGGTTCTCAAACAGGCACTAGACAAACACTGTATCGGAAAAGCGAAACAATATAACGACTCTAATGAAAAATCCTCCTTCGTACAAATGTCAGTGTTTCAGCCCTTTTATATTTCATGACTATAAAGGACTGGTCATGATCCCACGTGTCCCTCTGTTGTTAATATTATCAGGAGGGCTGGTCTCCGCAGCATTCGCTTTTCACGGTGTCACTGCAGGAGAGCTGTAATTTTCCTCCGTAACGCTGAAGGAAAATTACTGTTCAGATCGCTTGGCCAACCCAGCTTGAGGTTTTCATAGAAACTTCTGACAGGTCATTCAGAGTTTACGGGCGTTTCTGCCCATTCATTAAAAGATGTACTAGGGCTACTAAGCACCCATAACAACAGTTTCTAGTTCCTCCTACGGGATACATAGTCGAAACAACACGAGAACTGCTATTCTTGAGCAACAAATTGATGTCTGTGGGACGAGCAACAAAAGATGTAGTTAGGACGAGATGTGAGCAGTACATGTACTTAAATTGGTCAATTCGAATGGACATTACAAGAGTTTTATTAGTCTGGTGCTAGCGCTGTAAACAGGGTACTATGGCTATAAAGTCAAGAACTACTAAAGCTAGAAGAGACCGCGACTTTCAGGGTATAGGAAGAAGACTCCAAAACCTGCTTAGATCGTGGCCAAAGTTACATCGTGGACTCATCGCTCCCGATAACCTGGCCGACTCCTGCGTCAAGACCTCTAATAAGCTTTGACCAGAAATAACTTAGGTGGTCAAGACCTGAGATTGACAACCGCTAGGTGTCTTCACTGGTTCACGCTGCGACATCTAGTTGACCTACTCTCCCTTCAAAACTTGGCCTGGATGGCACTTCTCTGGTCATGATCAGGATCCATTTCCATTTACTGTGCTTAATTTGACGAGCAGCGATAATCTGATGAGGAGGAGAGACAACTTTACAAGTTTAGTTCCAATTTATGCCACTGACCATTCGAGAAGAGACATAGGCCCAGAACATCTTAAAGACACTATCGTTATCATCATACATCCCTGGCTGATACGGAAGGAGACAAACATTCATAATTATGTTTCCTGTAGTTTGACGCCCAACTTGGTCCAAAGTATTGCTCCTCCTCAGTCAACAAATTTTTTTACAAAAAATTATTAAAAAGGACTAGTACAAATCATTTCCCACTGCTAATTAAACTGCCGTGGTAAATGGTTCAAACTTGCACTTTCTAACTTCAAACTCCGATTCTGATTCAAGAGCTCCGTCTCTTGACGTTTACAGTAATGCAGAAACTTCCACCGAATGAGACTCAAAGAGATACAATAGATATATTTCAGTTCCTCACAAAATAAGTAAGGATAAAATAGTGCGGTCCCTTCCCCCACTCCTTCCCACGTCTGCCCTTTTTCAATTCCTCCTCCCACCCCTTCCAAAAAAGAATCCTCTGTTCCCTATTTACGTAATAATTGTGGGCTTGTTATGACTATATGTTCGGAAGAAACGAATGGTCTGAGAGACATTACTTATGGTAAACATAAATATGTTTCAGTATGTGCAGATTGTTGCTGACACAGATGATGTTTTGGTAAACAGTTCCCAGTCTAATGATAAATGGCCACGGCAACCATCTTCTACTTCAGACACATTTCAAACGACATCACCTATTTACAGACCTACTGCAACCTATGACATAATATTGCCTATCCGCGCATCATGATAGGAAAATATATCTTCCGAAACAGAGGCAAAGTGTACAGTGACAAAGTACCACAATACTACCATCGCCACTACCACCAACTGCAACCACAGAGTTTTCATCCATCCACATGGTAACAATAAACGAAGTAAAAAAAACAACCAACACCTCACCATCATCAGTATAGCAAAGACAATGACGACAGGGGCAGCAGTCGCAGCAGCAGCGACTGCAACAACAACAACAACAACAACAACAATAACAACAACAACAACATCATAAACAGCAACAACATCATAAACAGCAACAATAATAAAACAACAACAACCACAACAACAGGAACAGCAACAACAACAGGAACAGCAACAACAAGAACAACGACAACAGCAACCACCACCACAACAACAACAACCACGATAACAACAACAACAACAACAGGAACAGCAACAACAACTGACATCTTTTTTTGGGGCAATGTCTCATCCACTAACGACGTCTTATCAATTCATTTCCTGTTGGTGTTCGGTTTTCATCCATTCAATAAACCTATTTTACCAGGATGACCAATTCATCATGTTGGTTAGTCGCACGTCCAGAAAAGTCCCTCTCGCCTCCCCTCCCGAAACCAAAGCCTTGATGAATGTGGCCAGGGCACGAACATGTAGAATTCTTTACGAGGTGACTACCGCCTCGACTGGGGGGTAATTGCATGGAGACGTCCTCAGCGATTAGCCGCTTTCTAAATCACGGTTAGAGCAGCACAGCCAGTAGGACCCTCCTCCAACTTGAGGCGAAGGGCTCATCACTTTCTTTGTTGCCACTGCATCGGAATCTGACTCAAGCGATGAGGATTCTTGTATTTCAAAAGTCCTATTCTCCTCGCGATGGATGTCTCCGTTAACATCGTTTTAGGTGGGTTGATAGCTTGTGGAGCCAGATAGATAGCAGGAATTTGTTGATGTAAGTGTGGTAAGAATGGTGCTGAGTGAGGGCAAAGTTGTTTTATCACGATTTTTTTTTCGTGGAAACTTAAGATTAATCTTTAACGTATTGCGGCAGTATACACGACATAAAATAGCATTTAACTCTTAGAGACTGTACTTTTCAAGAATAGAAGATGTCTTCATGGTTATAGATATAGTCTAGACTAAGTCTTACATTCAGTGCAGCCGCTGATTAAAAACACAACACTGTTCAGGTAAAAGAAATACTGTTTTGATTAACCTAAAAATCACGGGATAATCCCAATTCCTGGTAACGGTACTTCTTTCCCCTATTCTTCCAATGAGCTGCCATTAAATTGGTCGGTAGAGGAAGGCCAGCAGTTTCGGCTAGTTTAATTTCCAAATACATTAACATTCATTATAAATGATATCATTATATGCTAAAGCCTAATAGTGCCCACATCTCATCTTGACTTCAGTTTTGGGAAAATCAAAGAAAGAGAAACGTTGCCGTATGTTATCGAATCATAAAACTACCTAAAAGTGTGAAGAAAGTTCCAATGTTGATTGCGGCCTGAGCTCTTCCAATTGACTCATCAGAGGATTCACGATTTGTTCCAAAAATCTTGCCAAAAATCCAGACTATATAGAAAAGAGGACTGTTGTTACATCATTTGGTTAATCAGAAGCCATACTTTACTTCCTCAACTAGTGAAAAGACAGAAGAAAAAAAACCGGCTTTGCAGAACGAGAAAAAGAGTTCATCGACAAAATTTCCGCTTCACTTGGTGGCTATTTAGAACCTTCGTGACATGCAAAACCGTTTCTGGATATCGATAGTTTCGATACTCAGCATTTTCAATGTCAGTACAGAATTTCGATACCGTTCGGATCATATTTTGAGAGTCTCAAATCGTTTAGATGCCTTCAATGTCAGCGCCATCAACAAGGTTAAATTTAACAAATAAAGACCATAAAGAGCAATAATAATATGTGAACAATAAAAACTCATAACAAACCAGTGAATAAATGAACACATCAGTAGAATCATGAGCATAAATTCCGAGGCAGTACATTACATTTCTGTTTCTTTCTTTCTTTCGCCCCTTTCTTCCTCCCCCTCTCCCCTCTCTCATTTCACGGCTGCAACATTTCAACATTCATTACGCTACAAACCAAATGACATGAGACAGTGTATTGGTGGAAAAGAACAGTGTAGCAAACCAGCCCACACACTCGTTGAACCATCTTCTTACAAGCTATTTATTTTGAAATAAATGTACTTTAACTATTATATCTACACCACAAACAGTAATTAAGTATTACCAAATCTCTTGTCAGCTTCGCTATAAAGTCCATCTATATGTACCGAATAGGTATCGAAATTGCGACGATTCTCAATCCTGCCTAGAACAATGATCAAAATCGAAATTAAGTCAATACTTTTCGATACTTGGAGCATGACGTGTGAGTATTGCCATTCTTGAACATTCTGGTATGAACCCGTCACTTCTTGAAACTGTGCAAGATTCTCAGTCCCTTGGTGACGCGAAGGAATGCATTAGTAGTGAAAGAAACTAAATCTGCGGTAATAGACTCATTATATCAAAGGATCGCAGCTGTCATAAGGTGTTTCAAGCCAGAGGCGGATCACAACATGGAAAGGAAGTAGGAACGGGGCATGAGAGAGAGAGAGAGAGAGAGAGAGAGAGAGAGAGAGAGAGAGAGAGAGAGAGAGAATGAAGTAACGTCCTCCATTCTATTCAGGGCGGACATCTGACAAGACAGAATGCCCCGAACATGACGATGTCAATCTTGGGACAAGGTATTCCCTGGGTATCTAACAAGATTATATTTTATTACTGTAAAAACATATCCACTTCCATTGGTTCGACCTATAGCTGCCACAGTAATTTCCTATTAAACACATTATATCGGGGCCATATCCAAAGCCCTCCACTTAAAATTGGTGTTATAGAATTTCTCGCGTTTTAACATTTTTAGAAGAGTTATACGCCTCACTTAAAGGACAAGTATATATAATAGAAGTATATGTCATCAGCATGATATTGCTCATTTCCTCTGACCTCAACTACTTATTGCTTCACAGTCATTTCCTATCAACCTTTCGGGGCGTATGACGTAGGCCTACATGTGCGTTCTTCCTTACCCTTGCATAAATGTCTTGGACGTACCCGTGCGGCCGGGAAGTGGGATTCCTATGTTTTATCCGATGTAGGCCTATGCCGTATTTCCTGTATATAATGAATTGTTCCTGCCTACGAGCTTATGAGCTAATGGCAAACTGATGATGTGAACACGTGAAAAATATGACTCTGCGAAGTAGTCATGAAGAGCTATTTGCCTCACTTATGGGAGAAGTATGCCAGGAGTAACCTACATTTTCACCACTGAATCATAATGTTCATTTTTCTTTGGCCTTATCTAACTGTATCACAGTCATTTCCTATTAAGTACAATGAAACCTGGATGTTAAGTACTCCTTGTTTTTAAGTATGACTTTCATACTTAAACGGATTCATTGTTACTCTACCACTTCTCGTTGTTCAGATGAACCATTGTTCAGGTATTAAGAACACCTCAATATTAAGTATACTTTCTCCTTGCACCAGGGTATACTTTATATTGAAGTTGTACTGTGCATATAAAGCGAGGTTTCACATTATATTAGGGTCATACCCAGCGTCACCTAATTAAGAGGGACTCACATGGTTCTATTTTTTTCCCCGAATTTCAACAGATAACTATTGGAACATTTTGGTGTTCCAATTCTGACGCAGTTCTCTTTGCATCTGATGCGGGAAACTGCACGCCAAAGTTTCAGAATAGTGCCATTAATTATCGCATCAGCCGGAATACGGAAAAAAACTGGAACCGTTTCAATCCCTCGTTAAAAAGTAACGACTTAATTTTTAACGCGCCTCTTAAGGGAATAGCTATGTCAGGATTATACTTCCTTACACAAACATAATTCATAATACTCCTGTCAGCTGGCTTTCACAGTAATTTTCCGTTCAACATAGATTAGCCAAGTTTTACCAGGCCCTACCCGATGTGATCTAGTAATAGGTAAAGAATGATGGATAGAAAATGTATGCTTTTTTGTTTTGTTTTGTTTTGAATGCTCCACATTCCACTGCTCAATTGAACCGGGAGTGATTCAGCTGCCGTTTAAGTAATTTCCTACTAAACTCAGATTACTCAAGCCTTACCAGGGCAACATCCAGTGTTTCCTAATTATGAATTATGGTGTAAAATTTTCATAATTTTTCAACTACTGAGTGGCAACATTGTGCTCCCATTAACCAACTATCTCTCCTTCGTCTTTTATGTGTGTGTGTGTGTGTGTGTGTGTGTGTGTGTGTGTGTGTGTGTGTGTGTGTGTGTGTGTGTGTGTGTGTGTGTGTGTGTGTGTGTGTGTGTGTTTTGGTATCCTGAGTAGTGAGTGAAATCACCTCTGTCCACGGATGAGCCCTCGAAATGACTCGACGAGAACTGATAATATTCAAAGGGAGACAACTGACAGGTAGGCCCAGACTACGCTCAGCCTTTCGATCAGACAGATACAATCAATGCCACAAAGAGGAACGTGTCAAAAAAAAGTCGCTATTATATATTATACTTTATATCTTGCGTCTTTCTGTACCTCCCCTCCCCTTTCCCCTTTTTCGTCCCCAAGGAAAATGAAAATAAACCAAGATGACTCCCATTACTACTTCAGACATCCAAATCCTTTCTTTGATTTGCACTGGGAGATCCCAATTTCAGACCCACCTTTCCAAATATTTCAGCTGTAATTAAATTTACTAACGTCATGAGATTACGCTGAAATTAACGTTCAGATTCATATCTTTGGCACTTTCTCTCAGACTTCCTTTGGGAACAAATTTAGCTTGAAAATTCAGGATGTTTTTTTCGTTCTCCGTGGCAGAGGAAAATGCCAAGAGAAGAGTTGGAAGCTGAGATAAAAGTACGTTACACTGCGCCAAGAAATTTGTTACTGTCATGTTATATTATTGGCACTCGTTAGACCCAATTCAGTCTGAGAAGCAATTTAAATGCTTATCATAAAATCTCGGTGACATTGAATATGG
>JAWQUT010000016.1:3808542-3867401 GCA_033807755.1 Ellobium chinense | reverse complement strand
GGGGGGGGGGGGGGGGGGGGGGGGTTAATGATGATTTAGAACCCGGATATAGTTTTAAACCTATCTTCGTGCTCATTGCTGGAGAATCATTGTAATAGGCTTCTAGTCATTTCGTGTGTAATTGTGTAATTTCAAAATCTTGGATCAGTTCTTGAACTCTGTCTCTGCAGAAACATTAAATTACGATGCTCGCTATCTACCGCGTTATTTGAAAATGCAGGTAAAGTTCCACAGACTTGCCCCTGCATGCTCTGATGGAGAAACGTTGAAACAAGACAAGCGCCACGTAACTTAGAAACTCACTCGGAGAGTGAGGCAACAGAAGATCTTCAGAGGAAGCTACCCCCGTCTAACAAGTGTTTTAGCCCTTTGACTTCCTGACACTCTAAAGAGCCTGAACCACACATTTGGGTCGTGGCCCTCAAGTGTCTCTCTGATGACTGTTTTTTCCCTGCCTCCGGAGGGATATGAACTTGCATCCCTTAGCTTAAAAAAATCCTTGCTGCATATCTTTAAAAATTCTCATTTGGTTCTTTTAACCTATCTCTCGTGTGGCTGCTACAAAATCGTTAAAAGTTCTGTAAGAAGAAAGCAGGTGATACAGATAGACTGGGAGTAACGTTTTTTGTTTGTTTGTTTTTTTTTCTTTCTCGGATTCTAATGTATAACTGCAGGAATAATTGATTTTAACAGTCAGCATTAATTCCTCTTACCTTCCTGATATCAGACAGTAGTTGAGTCTACGGCAAAGATAGCGGTTCACTTTACAAGCTATCAGTCAGTAAATGAGAGGGAAATTAATGAAAAATCTTGACCTGCAATCATTGGCGTGAATTTTGACCACATACAATAATTAATATAGCTTATACAATATGTATTATCAGAGTTGCTTAGTATATAACACTGTCCACCATGACTATTAGACAGTTAATATTTTGCCTCCGCGAGCGAATGTTAAAAACAAAGAATATCCAATCAACATGGAGACATCACTGGGACTACTTCATCACATCAGCGAGCTCGAAAATTACCCGCTTTTTCTCAAATCGGAGAAAACTGCTTAAAGAAAACAACCAATGCCGTAATTTGTAATTTTTCCCTCTTCCTTGGGAATTGTATGGCTTCTCTTCATCAGAGAATGGCGCCGAAAAAAAAAATAAATGCGGTGTGCTAAGATTGATAATTGAATGGCAGTTTTATGATATAATATTGTGTGGATTGAATCTTGTGCTGGAAAATGGACTTGACAAGTCTTGCTAAACGTTAACGCAAACTTTGTCGCAGCCCCCAGCACTTGTCCAATTCTATCCTGCCTTGCCTAACTCCTGGGACACTGTCGCTGAGTGATTCAAGCCTGCATCTTGTTTGTAACCCCCTCCTCACCTTTCAATGGGTCTCTATGTTAACATAGCTTTAACCTACGTTCAACAAGACTGATTGCTGGATTACTGGTTAGCAGACGCAACATCCTTGCACTCTTGCTAAGTCGTCTGCAGCAAACGCCTAAGGTGTAGATGCTGATGGTACCAGTCGCTGGTTGGATACGTTCAGCGAAAGTGACCGACTATCACCAGTCTGTGGATGTAGTCTAAAGCAGCCCAGCAGTTGACCCGCTGTAATATGAATGTCCTAATAGTAACATTATCTTCACACAGGGCAACCAGTCTTAGAGAACATTAAATGCAACAAAATGAACGAACGAAGCGCGCTGTTTGGAATAGCGGACTGCAGACAAAGATTCCTGATTAGAGGATAAAAAAATTAAGAATTACTAACAGAAATTGCTTCACTGCAAATTTTCGCTAGCATAAAAGAAGTTGTTACTAAGTTGGAGGTTGCCTGCTCTATTCTTTCCTTCGCTTCTAGACCAGTTTCCAAGTCAGATAATTATATGTCTTCTAGCCAGTTAAAATACGGCTTAAGTCGCTTTCGGCTAAATCAAATTGTTAGCATGACATGAAAACTTTATGTGTGTTCTTGAGTAGGGGGAAAATTGACCTAGCACTATTGACCCGAGATGGAGTAGTTTGAAGTGACAAGGGATCATCCCATGCAATGGAAAAAAGATTCTGAGAATATCTCGATTGAAGAACAATCGAACACCATTTAATACCATTATAATAAATTCACAAAAACTCAAATTTATCCACACTGTCACAAAATCAATGTTTTCGTTATGTGGAAATGATATTACTCTTCATTTCAGCAACCAACAAACCTTTCATAGCCTGTGGTCTTAGTTTCTGGTTTAGCAACATAAGCCTCATTGTGAATGGTTGCAAGACAATTATGTATATCTGTCCATCTTCTAGTCAAGGACAACAGGAAAATGCCTTTCTCTCCTCTCTCTCACTCTCTCTCTCTCTCTCTCTCTCTCTCGCCTCTCTGTTTTGAAGCCCTGGTTCGGTCGGGATGACTTAGAATACCCATTAACAAGGAAGAGCGAATAACTTGGGGTGAAAATAAAAAATAAAAATAAAAACCTTCTTATGTCTTTTCTGATCGTGCTCAAAACTAACCTTCATCCCTCCTTTTCCCTCTTTCATTCATCCTTCTCCCTTCTCACTCCCAACCCCCAGCCCCCCGAACCAAGAAGAAAAAAATCCCCCAAACCTTCATTAACAAGGTTTAACAACAATTCGCACACATAGGATGACAAAGCGACGCTCTTCCTCCATGTAACTCAACATAGCACCCTACAGAGCTAATTATATCGTGACCTTAATTTCTAGGTCTCATGGCCCCAGTGATACAGAAGACAGAACGGGAGCACATTCTTCAGGCTTCCCAGCCCCAGGGGCTTCACAAGCAGAACACGGCCTCTTCCAAATACAGTCGACTCCGCTTAATCACAACTTCCTCGTACTCATAACATTTTGCAGATAATAAAATACCATAGTCTCTGTACATAAACGAGTAAAAAGTTTATGGATATTCACAGCTTCTGTTGGCCTTATGCATAGTCCTTGCGTTCATTAACACACTGAGGTAATCATGAGAAACAAACAGTGTTCACAAACTGCGTCAACGAACACAACGATTATAATGCATATGGCCACTGGACCTATTAATCGCAACATTTTCCTTGCTTCCAAAGAGTTGCGTTAAAACGGCGTCGATTGCATTCAAGAGGGCCTGGACTTTGGCCTCTTCAGTTTGAGGATAACACGGTAACAAGGAGGGAGGGAGGGAAAGAGAGACAGATGACGAGAGCTCTATTTAGGAAGGAAACGTGACAAAGTTGACCTAAGGCTGCCAGAGACACCGAGGGCTGAAAGACTTGACCTTTGTTTAGAGACGGCGATAGAGCTGCATAGGCGTCATTCCTTATTAGGCCTAACTTTATTAGGAATCAGGGAGGGGCTCTGAGACAGGGATGGTATGAACTCTATGCAGGAACAATGAGAAAAGACACCTGAGGCATAAAACCATTGAAAGAGAAGAGCCATCCCTTCGTTTGTTAGCTTTATTTAAAGTTCCCCAAGGCGTTTGCCCAGCCCTTGATTTGGCCTTCGAAGAATGTAATACAGAAACGAACCGGCAGGTCATTTGGTGTGGCAGAAAACAATCAACAAAAACGTGAAGATAAACAAGCAGGTCGACTCCGCGTATCTGCAAACCCCTCGGTAGTTTGTAAAATTTTCATCCTAATAAGCGTTGCAATTATCCAGTGATTTTTTATATGAGAAATACAGTATTCGGTTATCTGAAAAAGAAAGGGATGAAGCAGGTGTTACCGGTAAGCGGAGCAGGATATGTAGACAACCTCAGGTCACAGCTATAATCTTGACGCAATCTTTATCCATTATTTCAGACGTAGGCTCAGAGCGCTAATTAAACACCTCGGGTCCATTTCCTCGACATGTATAATGCAGAATCCATCACGCACGCAGACACTGAAGGGTTGTACAAAGTTACACAGCCGTCGGCCACGTTCATAGCTTCAGTGGTTCAATAGGTGTATATTGTAAAGATTATATTTGTACAACTAAACAGAATATTTTATGTGAAGGGCTGAACGATCACTCACGATCACTCTGTGTGAATTAACCTTATATTGTGCCCAGTGAAAGTCATGACTCAATCCTAAATAATATTTAAAGACACCACAAAGAATTGGTGGCGATTGTAATGTGTCTAGTCTACATCAAGGCACAATATATGTGAGAATCAATGGCAGTAGCAGAATCTCGATATTAATTAATATGCCCTTGGTGCACAGAAAAGGAATAATTATTACTGGGGTTTACGTATTAGGGAGGTCCACCTACATGATGAAATAAAATAATATATAATTAAATATAATCTGTGTGTTTGAAATCTATACTTAATACAAGATATTCATTTTTAACACACTACTTAAAATCGAGGTTCCACCGTATAGACTGAAACTTAACAATATAAACTGAGACAGTGAGTGATTGTGCCAAGGACTGAGCTGTCAATTACAGTACTTACGTATTAAGGGACCCGGGTAGTGAGCGGCACTTCTGATGAAGTCACTTTATTTTCTTAAACGCCAAACTAAAGAAATTGCGAACTGTTTTTCATCTAGGGTAAACATAGTTTTGTATTGTTTGGAAGTCTTTTTTTTTTTTCTCAACGGGGCTATGAATACCACCAAAATGCTCATCTAGCCAATTAGGTATTTTCAGCTCCACCACGTGACCTAGGAAATCTTGCTCACACGTTGGTTTGTTTACATCCTCTGCTCATGTATGATTCCTCGTCACTTATCAAAATATCCTAGCAATCCCTAGATCACGTGGTGTAACTGACCCGTCTGAAAATACCTCATTGCAGCTTCCACAAAAGACACGTGGAGATAATGTGCGAAGTGTGAGTAACATAGCCAGGAAAACAACACATTCTAGATCTTCTCTTAGAGAGACATGTAATTTCTAACACACACACAAATTTCGTTCTCATCCTTCATGTGTTTTGGGTCATTGATAAAGTATGTTTTATTACGCCATGGGTGGAGATGGAAAGAGTTATTGAGTTTGATTGCTTCTAAGGAGATTGACAAAGTGTTAAGCTAATGTGGCAGGATTTAAAGTGGGTGGAAGGTGGTTGAGTTCTTTGGGGCTTGAAACAAAAGTGAGGAGATCAAAAGATTAAATACACACTTAATTAAACAGCAGAGCGACTTGGAGAAAGAAAATTGTTAATAGTAAAAAAAAAAAAACCAGCAACCGAGCATGTGTGCCTTATATAGAGCACCCTTTTCTGGAGACCCCACGTTCATAGACGAAGTATATTAATTTTGCTTCTTGATATCACTACAGCGATCTATTTAGAACAACAGGTTTGGACACCCTTCAGTCCTCTATCCCTGTTTTCGCAGTTGGTGATAAGCAGGCACCCGGGTCTCTTTACACCAAGTGACTACCTCGTTTAAATCTGAGCATGTGGGCACGCATTATCTAGTTTCCACTGTCGGTTTATCTGAAGGGCTGTTGCTATTCTCTCAAGCAATTTATCTTTGTTTTCGGCTGAATAATGGCACTTTGAACGAGGTAAGACAAAACTATCGGGGATCTATGGTCTTTCTTCTAAGGAGTTAGAAAACCTCATCGCTGTGCTTCGAAAATAGTCTAAGTCAGATTTAGACCACTCTTTGAATAGGGGTGTCATGTTGTTTATCGATCAAGGCCTCCTTGTTGACATGTCCAACAAATTAAAATGCGCTGTTATTTTCCCACCAAATTTACAGTTGGAAAGGTACACGCTGGCTCTTTTTCGCGTTTTCCAAAAAAAAAAAAATGTTTTTTGCCACGCATCTCTCAGAAGTGTGCAAAAAGCCACAAGCCATTTTCGAATCATAGTGACAACTTTAATTCCAGTGACATGAAACCAAACTGTTTGTATTCATCAAATGCTTATCTCTTCTGCTTTCGCCGTTTTAATCTTTTTATCATTTCAATATATATTGGAACAGACCAGAAAGAAGAGCAACAGTCTTACCAGGCAAATAGCCAAACACATTCTGCACCGAAAATAAAATAAACTGTACAGCAAAAAAAGAAATCTCAAATTTATAAAGAAGAGAAACTTTAAATCGTTTGGGAAGAGAGGGAAAGGGGAGGGGGGAGAAGGGGTGACCCTAGGGTGTCTGTCCTCTTGTCTTCCACCACGCCCAGTTTTTCCCTTAACCCCATCCTCCTCACTGCACCAAATACAAGGGTTATGTAAATTAACAGAGCGTAATACCAAGCTCCGGCGTCGGCTTTAACTTCGTTACGGGTTTAATGACGAGAAAAAGGCAAGGCGCTGTCCTGTCAATCTAAATGGAAATTTTCTGTCCGCCCTAAAAATTTGGCTTTCCGCCTCAGACCTGTCTGAGGTCCACGCCCCTGTCTGGCGAAGTTCCATTACATCATCCCTCCACGAAATCAACATCATTACACGTATTTACTAGACGGGAAAAATGATTATTGCAGAGAGCAAAGGAAAAGAGGATCTTCACAGGTAGGGCCCCACATCCCTCCTCTTGCATACAATCAGTATCTCACGGGCATTTTCGGTGTCTTCATTCTTCACGGGCTGCTGGAGAAGGGGATAGATCAGATCGTATATGGAATACACTCTATGCTGTCACGTCGATTCCAGACCCAAGTACTGACCAAGGTCCTCTTGCAACCAAACCACCATTTTGAAAAAGATGTTATATCCATCTATCGTTCCTTCTTTCCTCCTATCCATTGCCATGCATCTGTTGAGAAAGAGAGAGAGAGAGAGAGAGAGAGAGAGAGAGAGAGAGAGAGAGAGAGAGAGATTTTTTAACGCCTCTTCTTCGACTTTCCTTCCTGTGTCCGTTATAGCGTACGTCATATGTCTGTGATATGAGTATTGGTCAGTGTTTTAGCAAAGAAGAAAAGCACAGGAACGGGGTTAAGTTGCAGTCTTGTGTGACACTACCAGCTCTCCGCGACCTGGCCTCGTAAAATGTCATCGAGGCAACAAGAACAGTAATCATAACAATAAACTGGGGCTGCATGGGGCTGCTCTTCCTATTACCGGAAACCAGCGAGGCAGGAAAATATATTTTTTATTTACGGACTAGTTCCACACCACTGTCATTGTCCTCCCATAGCCACCTTGGACAGACGCTGCAGAGCTCTCGATGTCATCCCAAGCCAGACTACTTTAATGGCTAGAATTATGACAAGAGCGCGAGATCTCATGCCTTTCCCCTGTGCGGTTCTCTCNTCCCCCCCCCCTTTCCCCCCAGAAAATCGCGGTCGCAAATTTCCATGTTTTTGAGGCTTTGCTGCAATTCTGCAAGTTTTCGCAAATTTAGACAATTTCCGCAAATTTGGTGCAAATTTTGCCGATTTGCGCCAAACAGTGCACATTTTATGCCACGGTCACAATACTGCGTTAACGGGAGCACGGAAAATGTGTTCCATTTCTACAACTTTGCAAGAGTGCCGCAGTAAACGATACGAAATTAGGAAGCTATGTTCGCACATGTTTTGGCAATTCTTGATGCAAATTTTGAGGATTTGAAACGCAATTTTCCGCAAGGACAGCCTGTGGTCAAAATCAGAGTTGTCATAAACCAGAATACTGACTTTAGACTTCCTTGTTCACTTGGTTTCCAATGTACTTTTAACACTAATCTTCCCTATGGCTGATCACAAGAAGTATTTCTCATATCAATATTAGTCCACATCGTATCAGCAATGAAATACTTTCGTAAAGTGAGAAATAAATAAAATAAGCCGCAAGATGGGCGCACCACGAACGATACAAGATACAGAATTGATGCTTCACAGATGCTACAGATTCCACGACGTGTCAGTGTTGTGGCTAAGCTAGTGCAATGCACATCTGTTTGTGGTGCTATCATCCCATGTGATTTATAATGATGCCTCCTTCACGTGCTATGCCGAAGATGCATTTTTATGTCGTTAAAAACAGCTTCGCTTTTTTTTAACAGTGTTAACTGCTCTGACACATAGAAGGAGGCCACTGCTGTTCATGTTGTTTTCCAATAAAACTTGTTTTTGTTGCATTGCTGTCGCACACTTTTTTATATATGCTCCATAGCCTTCTTCCTCAGTGTTTGTTGTTCACTGTACTTTGAGATCAGAATTTCCAGTTTCTTTTTTGATTTGTTGTCACCGTTGATATACGATGTTACTGACTCTACTGCCCTAGCGTCACTTGTTTACAGCAATAATACTCTGACAATGCGTCACAAATCACATCAGTGCAGTGTCAGGATAAGAGGATACATAACACCCACGATATTTCATCATTTTACAGATTGTAATGTTAGATATACTTGACAAAGAAATTGGCAAAATAGCTTACCCGAGGACCCTGCAATGCAAGGCGCTTATCTGTGTTTTCTGAAAAGCTAAAAGCAGTGTTCTCAGCTGCTAGACACCGACTATCAAAATTAAAACAACAAAATCTCTGGACCTCTTCAGTCCCATATATTTCATCCGATTTCCACAGACCTTTTTACTTATACAATCATGTGGATGTAACTGCTTCATTTTAGATAACTAATTTGGGTTTCCTATCGACGGTAAAGGCACATACCTTCCTTATCCTAATCTAAAGAAAGGTTCAGAAAATATTCATTCTGCCGGTTCTTTTCGGGACTTCATAACCTCAAACCGCGTGTACTCAACCGCCATAATTACAGACCGTTCTTGAATAATGAGCTCCGACAAAATTCACTTTGCATTTAAGCAAACTGAATATGTAAATAGTATTCTGTGACTGCATTATCAAATTTCTCCCAAAAGTAAAGGATGCATCAGCCAATAAAAGCCAATGTAACACACCATATCAGCCAATCAAATTCTTTGACAATGGAAACGTAGAAAGCAGAGAAATGGATAGCGATGTCCAGTTAAATTTTACTTAAAAACTGGAAACTATGTATCTTAGAATCTGGGTTCTTGATGTCTTACAATTTTTTTGGCAACCAAGTATTAAAAGTGCTATGTTACAATGACCAAATTCGTATTAAGAAAACAAGCTTTCATCCAACTCTCTAAATATATACAGTACAAGAACAGGGGGGGAAAAAAGATAAACCCGCTTTCATAAAACACTGCGGGACATAACGCCCAGGGGAACAAAAGCTGACCAAAAGACTGTTTAGCGGTAGATTCCTCATTTTCTGTGGGAAAATCTCCGGTCTACCGTTAAAAAAGGGAACCGTATCAATAGGGAGATTCCCAAGTGGAGCCACGGAAACCTTCTTAATCTCCTTCATTTGCGTTTCCGTGGCGGTGAGGCCGGACGGTTGTAGCCCTTGATCTGCCAGTAATTAGTAGTCGACCACAGGGAAATATGACTGTCTGCTGGCGCTGGACACCGGCCGAGGTGACCACCGACATGACGTATTCGATTAGAACAAATCAAGACAATTTACTTGTTTCGCACAGGAGAACCATAAAGCAGTGAGTACATCTGTATTTNAGGCCGGACGGTTGTAGCCCTTGATCTGCCAGTAATTAGTAGTCGACCACAGGGAAATATGACTGTCTGCTGGCGCTGGACACCGGCCGAGGTGACCACCGACATGACGTATTCGATTAGTACAAATCAAGACAATTTACTTGTTTCGCACAGGAGAACCATAAAGCAGTGAGTACATCTGTATTTTGCAACTTCCTACTCAAAAGATGTATCGATACTTCCTGTAAATACCTTCCAATCTTTCACTGCCTCTTTAGCAGTGTGTAAAGCAACAAATGTTAGTCACCAAAAGATGTCGATCCCAACTGCAAGCTGACTTCAACGAGCTGCGTGAGGGCGTAGCCGATTACCTTTGGCATGTCATAACGCGATCTCATGAACGTGCTCTTGCACTTTGTCTACATCAGTTATCATTCATTTCTATGAGGAAAAAGGTGNGGGGGGGGGGGGGGGGGGGGGGGGGGGGGGGGGGGGGAGAGGAGGAGGCAGGAGCTGACCTCCCTAAACGAAGAAGCATGCAGCTCCTTGTTTTCATAATGAAGGTCTCAGAACGGTGAACGGATGTCTGAATCTGCTCATTTCCATGGATAAGATGGGGACCCTGACCAGACTTCAACCGACACAAACAAGACGCCATCTTTGTCCTCAGCCGCGGTCTGATACTTACGAAAGAATTAGACGGCAATATCGATTACTGAGCTCTAATCTGTCACTGTGATTACTCGGAGCCAGATTCGTCCAGCGCCAGACCTAGGGATGGTCATCCTCAGAGGAGACAAAAGTCTTGATTTTCTTGACAGGAGTTCTACGAGGGCTTTCTCAGAAATAATTGGTCTGATCTTACTGTACCGTTGGTAGGTGGGGTTGACTAGAAAAAGGAACTTTAAAAATAGAAGTCAATCACCAGTCAAGTCAATCACCAGTCCAGAAATTCAGAGCAATGACAGAAAAAAAATGGATGGATAGAAGAAACGGGAGCAAAACAAAAAAAAATGAAGACCGAAAGAGGTGAGCAAGATGGCTGGGAGAGGAAGTGGGTAATATACTGACAATGAAGTATCACAAAACAAGAGGGCCAAAGTTCCATTTGGAAAGTCACAGATACCCGATGAACCCATGTAATATAAAAGTGATTTCAGTTGTAGAGCCTCTCGGCGAATAACATCGACTGTACTCAACGTTCCAGGATGTATTAAGCTAGGGATCTATTTCACAACAAATACAGTATATATACAACATACGATGTTTACACTGCGTCCTGGAATACGGTCAACTTCGATATAACGGGTCTCAATACTTAGGGGCGAAGCAGCTGGCCGGAGGATGATTTCAATTTCGCGCGCCAAGAGCAGCCCAAGACCGGATGCCTTGGCCAGCAGCAAGTGGTGATAGAGGCGTGAGGAGAGGCACTCGTCCCTGTCACTGTTTGAGTAGCGGTGAGCGCTCTCTCTAATTTACACGCCGGCCACCGAGACACAAAAACCTTTGGAATGCTCTCTCTTTATTACAAGACACTGAAATGTACGAGCTTTCTCTCTTTCCTCTCTCCCTTCCGTCTCTTTTTCATTTATTCATTCATTCATTCTCTCTGCGTGCGTGTGCGTCTCTCACACTTTTTCTCATCTTTGCCCAGTTCTTTTCACCACTCGGATCTCTTGTGAAGACCTCGCGAGTATCAATGGGCGTTTTGCTAATTAAGGGAAAGGGGGATAACCGACAGAGATTACATGCTGAATAAGGGACGTGATCCTCCCTTAGATATCGCGGGTCAGATTTGGAACCAAATATTCCGTCATAATGAGTTGGGACCAAAAGAGCACAAAAGTCATCGATCAAGCTTTTTGTGCCACGTTTCACTGAATATGTAGATGTTTCTTTACATCCGGGTTCTACAGAACTAGGCCTGGGCCGAACAAGTTACCACCGGGAGTACGGAGAGGGAAACGGCCAAGCGACAGATGAAAAATACGGACATAAACTTAGATTCCCTATGGTTTTTCATCTGATTGGATTCCCTGTGGTTCTTAATCTAAGAGAATTATAATTTTCGCCTGTTTGAGATTAAGTTTCCTTGCATACATTCTTTTACCTTCTACCTGCATCCATATTTGCCTGTCGTCTGATTGAAGATGTCAAATATTATTCTTCTGGACATTGTCCAATTACATCGACGTGCTCCATATTTGGAGACAGGCTTACATTGACAGCATTATCTTTGATCTTTCAGCGGGAATCTTCTGACTTCATCATTTACTCCATAATTCCTCTGATAATATGGCGGGCAATGTGAAGTTATCAAAGTGTTTTTCTTCCCGCTAATCCGCTGACAAAAGATCAGACATAATATTCAATTTCGTCTTGCAGCCAGTCAAAATGAGGCTTCCGTCGTTAAACTAGAAACTGACATAATTACCACGCTCAGAAGATGAATTACGATATCAAATATTTGTTTGTTGAAGAAATTCTGAGTAAAATCATTTCTATAATCAAAAATATTGATTTCATTGGCAAATAATCGGTAACTGTGGATGAATGGGACATATTATGAATTGTACAGTATAAAACTGTTCCTTGGTCGTGATTTTCTCTATATTCTTAAAGTGACCCTCCGCCACTTCAAACGACTATATTGCGCGTCAGAATAATGCTTGATTAACAACAACAACAACAACAACAACAACAACAACAACAACAACAACAACAACAACAATGAAAATACACACGCTAAACTTCCATGCCACAACAATTAACCGATCCACTTCCAAAGAGCAACTTCAGCATCATGTTGACCGGGTGCAAAACCATACAAAGTTCACTTGCCCCATGGGCATAATGATTATAACACGAATGGCAAACATACAGATATCCTGCTCTACATTCCTACATCTTCATTAGGAGCAGCTTTTATAGTAAACAGTTCATCCTTGCACAGCCGGTCCCCAACTTTGGCATTGTTCCAAAGCCTGTAGAGACAACCTCCCAAGCCTCTCGAGAAGAAACCAAGTGACATAATTCCAGATGCCACAACCCACCGGAAGTTGCGACACATAAAATTCCGAGGAGGTCTGGGACCTCGAAGACCTTGAACACGAGATGGGAGGTGACGAGCTGTCGTCTTATTGATGGAATAATAAAAGGCAAATATCAGCTGCGTTTGTCCCTTGGGTTAAGACGGTTACAGCTGCCCTGCAATACAGACGAGAAGGGGACGGATTCGAATCTTATTCGACTATTCAGTTACAAGCCCTCAGAACAAATCTAACTTAAATTTTTCCAAAACAACATTATACGCTTCCACTTCGAATACGAATATTAATGAAGAACAGATCCTATTAAAAAACTCTAAAAATTCTCAATTCATGAATGAACGACAAAAAAAGAGAAAATGCATTTTAAAGAAATCAAGGGGTTACACTTGTTATTTATTTTGCTCTCACTTCGCAAGGTCAAACGCAATGATCTGCGTCCTCCCATGCGGATAATTCTTATGCTGTGTAGAATTTAATGACAATCGATTCTCATCGAATGCAATCCCCTTAACCACACCTTTGCTTAATAGTAACATTTTGTTCAGATAACGCCATTGCCTACGCTGGCAAACGACACCGGATATCGACAACTCTCCTTAATCGCCATCCTGTCAATGTTCCGTTTAGGTTACAAAATATCGGATTTAGTACTACATCTCTTTATAGCGGCCTTTGAAATCATTTAATGTGAAACATGATTCAGTATTCCTGATCATGTTCACATGCGGCAAGCGACACCAACAGTTGTTAACACATGCGCTTTTGTCCAACAGGCAATGGACTGTTTAAGAGTGTCTTACTCATAGCTAAGAGGACTATATCATCATCATCTTTCCTCCTGATATGAAATGTTATTTAAAAAACTACACACACACACAAAAAAAAAACGGAAGAGGACAAGAAGGAGGTGTTAGATAACTTTTTGATCACATACAAATATTTTCTTAGCACGAATTCACAACATCCTTCCTTTATGTTTAGGTCCTTAAATCATGAATTTCAGCAAATTAATGACTAACGTCTAGCAATAACCACAACATCAGAAGCCGTTTAAAATTACAATAAAAAAAAAGTATCAGTGCATTTGATCTCATGCGCAAAACAGAACTTAGGTTAAAGCATGTCATGATGAATCACATTCGAATAACAATTTTGCTTTTTGTTTTGTTTTGTTTTCGTTGGCTGGAATCGCCCACCGAGTTTGTAGTTCTCAGTCCGCTTTGACGGTGTGACTACACTGATGGGGGTGATGTGATTTTGGAAACCGGCGTTTGACACATTTTATGACCCGTCAGATGGATCGATCCCGATGGTCGTTGGGTGTCTGCAACTTGGGCTCCCTTTGTGGGGAAATTTTGGGGATAACTGTGATAGAGAGCGATTTCCGAAAGAACTTAACACTGTAACCTACAGCAGTTCGGGTTTTGATCTCATTGAGAGCAGCAGCGGGGGTCTGAAGATCTGTATAATTTGTGTATTATTATTAAAAGCCATCTACATTTGACAGACATGTTAGGCTGAAAAGGAATTATAGTGTCATTAATAGTTTGTTTTCAGTTTGTCCTCAGACGACAAATATTTGCGGTTTTTTTTCTCTTTGAGGCGTCGTCACTTTGTTACATACTGTCTGAATTCGAGTATAAAGCTCTGTTCTATATTTATGAAGTTCGGTAAGAAATGAGATCACGTGCAGCTTTTTTATTGGCCCTAATTTCTCATATAACTATTACGTCAGTAGATGTATGAAATTTTGGCCGATTCCTGATATTGACAGCACAACCGGCCTAAAAATTTGAACAAAGTACTACCAACATATGACTTAATTTATAGAACGTGATGCTGTACGTTACAAGAGATGGTTTATACTGTGCATCTTCTTCGGTCATCATTATTCATTATCATGATAATTATCTCCGTCACCATCATCATCACCATCATCATAATTATCATACTTATTTAAGTTCAAAGCAGTCCATTTAGCAAGAAATGTAGACTGCAGAGGTTGAACACGCGAAGTTTAGTCACTGGAGTAAGGAGCAGAGGAGGCTGAATGACAAACATGAAAAGGACAGAACTCCGTAATAACGGAATAAAAGAATAACGTCTGATTAGGGTTTGAAGATGTGACCTCATGGCTATCTTCCATATCATCATGTCCGTTAACATCATCATCATCATCATCATCATCATCACAGTCTCCAGTAGAAGCTGCCATTGCTATTCGTTTGCAGCAGCAGCATTGCTATCCGTTTGCAAGCACTCACCGCATAAGAAAATACCATCTGACTGGATCGACAAAGTATTACTTATTCAGACAGTATTGCTATATTCTGTCACAAAAGACAAAGTAATTCCCTTATCACCATAATGTACCTCTCAGATACCAATCACATGATCAGGCACTCGGCGCGACGATGTCAACCCGATCCCTCTTCTCTCTCCCCCCCCCCCCCCCCCCCCCCCCCCNGAAACTTAACGTTCGTCTCAGTGTCACCCCGTCCTTACATGTAGCACTAAACAAATGGCGCTAAATCGGTGAGGATGACACCGAAGATCGCAGGAGAAAACTTGGTTATCGCCCTTGGAGGCCATCTCCCGGGTCTTGTCTGGGCGGAAGTTACCTCCCCGCAGTTATTCCGCGTCATCAGCTCCGTACAGGCTCGCTCGCGGGCCAGTTACACACCTAATTGCACTCTCGTTTGTACACAATTTGGCCCCCCTCCGAGGGCCCACACTGACATGTCACCCATGGGACGAAGATATTTTTTTTCTTCCCCAAGAATTTACCTTTTTTTTTTTTTAAAGGAAAAACAATCTGTCGACGGGAAATACGTATTTTCAGACGAGTCTCCGAATAGGACTCTTTGATTAGGACATCTCACTCGCTCGAAATTATGGACAGATGTTTTAGAATTCGAGTTCATGAGGTCTTACCATAGTCCCGAGTCCCTTATTGCATCACAACCTCGAACATATCACATACTTCAGCAAACTTTAGACTTCCTCGGGAATTAGAAGTCGTTTAAAGTCCTTGCCACCGACTCAGATATGAACAGTGTACTATAAAGTATTCAAAATAACTCTTGAAGCAATGCTCTAGCGACCACTTCATGGAGATGTTCGAAATGGCGAGATGCAGCTGGATCAACAACAACAACAACAACAACAACAACAACAACAACAAACGACAACAACAACAACGACGACGACGACGACGAGGACGATGACGACGACGACGACTGATATTGTGGGATCCCACAAGGCATGAAGGAAGACCAAAAAAAAAAACATGGAAAAGAAAAGAAAGTAACGGGACATGTTAGACGTCAAACATTCTGTCAACTTTGACATGATCAAAATCCTTAATCGCCACATCCTGCGAGAAGCGTGAAATGAAAGAAGCCTATCACTGATTCCATCCATGTGATGATGGCAGAAAGCTCTCTATTTCTACTTTTAAAAAAAGAAAATAAAAAAGACTGCAAAGTGCACTGAGAACATGCGAACTTCCTTCAGCACGGATGATGACAGACCAAAAAGAAAGCAAGCCCGCAAATGCCGATCACCGTTAGAAATTCCCCACTCTATTATGAGGAAGGAATGATCACATTCCCTGCCAGACATTCCTTAGACGGTGGTAAGTTGTAAAATTCAATTTATAAGTCGTATCCTCAAATTGAGTCTTAAATCTTTGCTTAATCTTCTCCTCAAAGACAGTTTTATTATTATGTCAAATGGAGTGCAAAATTTTATTCCAACAGTTGCGATTTACAGATTTACAAGCAACAGTACCAGTGGTGAGATTTCAATGCGGGTCCGTATACACTGAACTTAAGTGGCGTTACCCTCGATCTTCTAGGATGGCTGTCAGTGGACCACAGAGCTTAAATCACTTCTTCCTCTGACATGACGGCTAGCACAGTGGTTTCATATTTTACTTTCTATCCTCACCTACACTCAATGATAAAAACTGATGTAAAAATGGGTTGTAATACACTGTACTTTACATAATTTCAAACCCTTTCTAGTACTAACACGGTCGATTCCAGCTACTCGCATTGAACACAATTCCCCTCGCTTAATCAGAACACATTTTAAATAACAAAGTACTGGTATTTCTATTTTCAAAAAAAAAAAATCACATGATGATAATTGCAACTCCTCTTCACCGCATTTTTCCCTTTGTTCCCGCGGTGAGCCTCACACAAGGGTCAACGACACTATGCACAGATAAGCCGTCATGTCAAAATCCTGAAGCTAATCGTCTATCGTACGCTCAGCCGAAGTATCTCAGTATACCCAAAGAGCTGACGTACGATAATTAAACGCCTTATGAACATTATGCACTACGCCATAGCAGGTAACTGACTTACTTTGTCTTGCGTAAGAACTGTTGAGCTGATATGAATTTGGCGGTGCTCTTGACTAATTCCTGAAGACAGCAATAAAGAACAAGACGTAAAACTTGTAATTTATGCATTAAAAAAAGCAATTCCAGCAAAATGCAAAACCATTCAAGCAAATTTCTGAAAAGCTTTGACTTAATAGCTGTTAGATTTTGTTGTTTTCAAAAGCAGTTTGCATATTCTTTTAGCAACCGAAATTGGTTGCTGTAAAGTCAATGCCTCTCAGAAATGCACGAAACTGACGTCGCATTCTGCTGAAATTTGCCCTAATGAAGATTTAGACCACACTAAAATGAGGTAGATCAAGGTAGGATAATATGACAAGAAAGGGTTGCGGGACACTTATACGTCTTAAAACAAATGACAAAACATATATAGAAGATAGTTTATTATTTCAACTGACTCTGCCAAAGCGCAAACCGCTTATTCTCAGCCGTCTTTCATAACAGAGTATTCTTTATGAAAAGCAAAATCATTACAAGATTTATTTTAAGGTTTCAGTCATCATTAAAATGTAAGTTTCATAGCCAATAGCATTCAGTACAAAATTTACAAAAACCCAGCATACACTTGTACTCACTCAGACAGATATACGAACATCCATCCACCCATTATACATTACATCCTCCATTATTTTAATCACAGCTTCTCCATGTTTGCAGTGAGTTAACTTATTACACGGAATTCTAGACAGCCAGGTGAAGCAAGTAGAACAGGCTTCGTCGTCTCGCTAAAGGGTAAGATTGAGGATGCGCCCTCGGACTCCGAGCGAAAGGCTTCGAGAAAGTGAAACATCTCCGCTTTATAACACCCTCCACTAGACAGCAGCTTTTCCATATTCCCACTGTGTTGCTATTTAACAGAATCATCGACGGTAAACAATAACACTGTATCATATCAGACAAGCAACTGAAACAAGTGCAATAATCTCCAGAACTCGCTTCAATAGAAATGACTGTAACCGCCTTCCGGGCTTGAAAAGAAAAACGGGGATGGATGAGATCAACTGAGACAGTAATATCCTCTACTGCGGTCTGCAGAACGGCAGGGAGATAGAAGCAAAACGTGCCTAAATCTAATGTGACTTGTAGATTACCCACAGTAAACGAGCCAGAATTATTAGCATTGTCTTTATGTTTATAATACGTTCCCTAACGAAACCAGGACTGACTAGACGTCAGGCGGTCTTGGAATGGGAGCTCACGGCTATGAGAAAGAAGAGTATTCCACCTGACGTGCCATTTTTCACCAGGAAATTCTGCTGTTTATCGTTTTCTTATACAAAGGAACTCGTTTATAGCGGTTATAGCAATCAAGGGAATCCTGCTTTAACGAAAAAGACAGGCAATCTATAGTGACTATGAATTCAACCTAAGCTGCGTGAAACTCGTACAACGAGACATCGATATAACGAGAAAGATTCCAAAGTCTCGTTTTTCTCGTCATATCCGAATTTCAATATTTTGTGCTTAGTTTCGATATACACAGATTGGCGTAGAATCTTCTGTCACTTTTAGTGCTATTTTGACTTCCATCATTTTCGGTCGTTGTTGGTAATGAAGTGGAAAGTTGAGAAAAGATGATTATGAATGATGAGATGTGAGAGTGAGAAAGAGGAAGAAGGATGGGAAGGTCAGCTTTCTCGCTAAATAGAAAACAACAAAAACAAAAAGGACTCAGAAGAGGTGTTTAACTGGGGCACTGAACGGGAAGACTCAGGAAGCCGTTATAGCAGGAAGCGAAATGTCTTGGGAATATTCTGAATTCCATGATGATGATTCAGAAACACGAAACATATGAAGCCCAACATTCGAAGATTTTTCTCGGCGTGGATCTCCTAGCAGTGTAGCGAATTTTAAATTTTTATTTTTAAATTTCTAAAGGAGGAAAGGCTAGAAATAATAAACAGGGAGCAGTGCAAAAATTCATTAATGATGATACCAAGAAAATAATTGAAAACCTCTCAAGGGAAAGTAGCTGTTCTATGATTTTACCCAAAAACAGCCCAAGTTAATAATATGTTAAAGAAAATCCTACAAAATCGTATAACAAGATGTGAAAATAGTTCACAAAATGCTCTAGTATTTTGCCGCGTTGTAATATGAAACCGAACCAACGAAATCAATAGATTTCATCTCTCCATAAATATTAGATTATTATAAATATGTGATCCTAATGTCAGAGGGAAACGTGAAACGAGACAGGAGAACATTAACTGATTCATTTTTGTTTAAAATATCAAACTTCACGAAGTCCCAACATTTCTCTTTCACATGATACTGAGGCATAAGAGCGACTGTTTATGAAGGAGAGACCGCACCATTGTGGAAGGTGCATTTAGAAAATTATAGGTTTGAGATCGTCATAGCTAGGAGACTGCACTGCTCTGTCGGGACACGAATATACAATAACAATTTCGACATAGACACCCAACCATGGTCAGTAAAATCATCGACATGTTCAGAATGATTGTCCATCGTAGCCAGGTATGAGAACACTGATCTCACAAAATTAATTTTTGCCCATGGACGAAGATCTGTAACAGCAACCATAATGTCATAACTTGAGAGCTTGAGCTTCAACATAAGTATCTTTTAAACCGTAAGAATTACATTAGTGAATCGGTGCTGAATGGCACCCTCAGTAGTGTTCAACATGCAGAGTAAATGTAATTCTCACAATGGTAAAAGATACCATCGTCAGTGCGCAATTCTCTATTATATAGAACAATGGCCATAAAACGTTATACAAAAGGTAATTGTGGAAAGGTATTCTCTCTAAGGGCGATAATCTAACAAAGCGAGGTACAGACAGCAGCCTTTTCTATTAGGGCGAACATTTAACGAGAGAGAGAGAGAGAGAGAGAGAGAGAGAGAGAGAGAGAGAGAGAGAGAGACGGATACACACACACAACACACACACACACAGAGAAAGAGAGGAACAGAGAGAGAGAGAGAGAGAGGCCGGCTTTCTGTCCTCTACAAGAGCAATAAATTAACAAGTGAGTGAAACTGGGAGAGAAGATCGACCTGTCACTCTGTATAACGTATTTCGTTCTATCTAATACTGACAAGGTGTCCTGATCTCACACTGACAAGGTGTCATATTAAATGTAATAAGAGGTGTCCAACATTTTGTACAAATCACATTCACACAAATGAAATTACGAAAGCCAACCTTATACCTGACACAAGATATGGTTATGTGACACCATCTTCAACAGGGACTCAGAATATACAGAATGTAGACACATACTGTCAAAATGTGGTAGATATTATCAATATCTTCACACAAAGCCTAGATATGGCTGGCGTTACCACATGTTTATCAACTCAGAAGTTACAATCTGGTACCACAGAACCTCTGGTGTAGAATTTCGTGTGTGCATACTCTGCATGAAATGTTGCAGAAGTACAAAAACAACAGATCCGAATTAGTCGTGTATGAGGAACGAGGGCATTGTCCGCTAGAATACGTTCCATTTATGATAAATACGACGTCCCAAATGGAAATGGGAGGCGGTGCCTATTAGTAGATAATAGGGCTATAAAATTGGTAACATTAGACAGATCACAAGAAGAAAATTCAGTCCCAACATGAAGTCCTTTTTTTTTTTCGCCACGGTGGTGCCATATGCTCTCGAGATGGTGTCGTTGTCACTTTTCTTCTCCCCAGTCCAAATGTCGTATCTCTCATGTTCTATCGCCACACTGTTGCTTTCTTTCCCCTCCTTCGTACCTCTCTATCTATTCCTCTCTATCTGTGGATGTAGTGTCCCTCCCAAGCACCCATCGGCTACTGTTTCCTCAATTTAAATAACCAGTGCTCCACATCATTAGAAAGCGAACACTACAGGCTGGAGTACACGACATAGTTACGAGTTGGACTTCGATATCTATACTCAGCACACGGATGGAAGTCACTAAAGTGACACTTAGCACAAGGCTAAATTATATAAATAGTGCTGGTCTTGGTGTCTGAAAAAAAACAATACATTCTTCATACCGTGATTCCTGTATATTTTAGTCCAGACATTAATTTATTATCACACCTCCATATTATTATGTCCGATGACTCGCTATCCTCCCCACCCTCCCCTGCCTTCTCCATGCTGAAACGAACCGCTTCTTGTCTGGACAAAGAGTCTAACGATGCCAAGACTGGAAGTTTTAAATATCAAGAAAACATAAATACGCCCATTAAGGCGAACGGTCTCAACTTATTTAAAAACCGATTCAGCACCTACTGAGATCTTTCTCAAACAATTCGTTTGACATAGTCACGTAAGGGTATATTTGGTTTATTTATGCCGCTATGTAAAAGAAAACTAGGGGATTTCAATTCTAAGCAGTTCTTAAGTACATTTGTGCCTCAGCCTTGGGGATCGCAAAATATGGTGTTTACAAATACTGTCTATCTTTATCTACGAGGTGAAGTCTTGTGAATGCCTGGCCTTGTTTGCTCCCGCTAACGGCTTATCACTAGCGATGACTACTTTATCATTATCCTGTCTACCTCAGAGATTCTGTCAGAATCTCCCCAAAAAACCATCAAGAATGTGGAATAGAAGACTGGAGTTGCGGAAAGCGTTGNGGGGGGGGGGGGGGGGGGAAGGGAGAGGATGGAGAAGGCGACTTTGTGCGCTATACCAGAGCAAGAGATCCAGCAGACAAGCAGTCTATTTGTGTGTGGGTGTGGGTGTGTGTGGCTGTGTGTGTGTGGGTGTGTGTGGCTGTGTGTGGGTGGGGATGTATTATTACATATGTGTGTGTTCGTGGTTGCTTATGGGTGTGTGTGTGGAAGTATGTGCGTTTATGTTTTGTAAGCACACTGTAACAAGGCAAATTTCCCTTTGTGGACAAATAAAGTTATCCTTATCCTTATCCTTATTGATGGAGGAAGGAGAAGGGTGGGATAAGAGAGTTTAAATATGGTATACGATTCCAGCCTGTTGCTCACTTTGAGGAGATAGTAGAAGAAGTTGCTCTCCAAAATTTCGTCAACTTCTTTATCTATCTAACATGGAAATCCCTGGCCCATGCAACATGCTCCTTCCACTTTGCATTTATTAGACCACTCTCTTCACTCATATTTTTGTTCTTAGAAATAGACAGCAGAAATGAAAGAGGCAAACTGGGCCGATATCATCTGAAGATCGGGGAATAGGTCTACATGCAAAACTGCGTAACATAAGATTCCATAAAAGTCATTTTCCTTTTCCTGTAAGTTCGATCTATATCGACATGTCTGATGTGTAAACATTACTATGGTTTTGTTCCCAATATTCTGATGGTTCAAATATCATTATCGGGATTCACCGCAGAAGTGTTTTTCTTTTTCGCGAGATTCTAACGTTTGCAAAAGTTGCGAGATAAGCTTCAGGTGCGAAAATTACTTCCCACGAAATTCCGACCAAAAACTTTCAAAGGGCTTATTACCAGAAACTATTTGTGTTAGAGGCAGTTTACTTTCAGGAGAGACGCAACTGCTGTTATTTCTAGTTACAACCCCTCGTTATTTGGGAATTATCGATTATAGTATGTGTCTCAGTCAACATGAAGAAACAAGCTGAATCAGCAAGCCTGTAATGTCACATTGGATTACTTCAGAATTATGTCCTCATATCCATATGACAAATCCGTCATGCGGAGCTCGCAAAAACTGAATCCTCGATAAAAGCTATTGCCGATATTTCGCGAAAATTTGATCCTCGGCAAAAAAAGAATACACTTCAAACAAAATGTATGAGCTGCAGAAGACAACAACAAAAACAACACCAACTAGTTCACTGGAGAGATTAAGTACACCTAAGTTCACCTGTGAACATGAAGACACACACTTCTTACAACTGACGGGACATTAAACAGAGGAAACACAAACCTACTGGGTTATTTAATTATTAATTAAAAACCTAACCGACATTTTCAAGTAAGGTGTCCAGAAAACGACAAGGTCATATTAGTTCCTCTTCGATTCCATTCTCTCCTGACCAAAATATGGACGTTCCCTGAAACAATGATTGGGTTTGGGATAACGTCTATGAAGAATTCAATTTCCGTACTAAAATGCGTTGTATGCGTTTCTATTTCTCCACAAACTTTATTTTTTGTAAATTATGGCTTTATTCGTCAGCATGGACAATACTGTATGACCGGGAAAGATGATAATAATTGACGTTTATTATGATTTATGAAACGCTGTGAGCGCTGCCTTGAACAGATTCATAAACACTGCAGAAACATTAATCTTGCTACAAAATTGGCGCACAGAGAGAGTAGGCTATGCTAAATATACGACTTACGGCTAACAACGCCGCTCTTGGTTCTCCATTATCGTTTAGGGTTGATGTGGTGATAGTCTTTGAAGGAACCTGCTTGTATTGGGTTAGGGTTTTACTGCTCTTCAGCACGATTACGGCTATACTGCTCCTTTCAACTCGGCGGTTGTTAAAATTGAAATACTGAATAAAATTGTCCTATCAGTTTTGTCTGGACAGCAGCCTAAGCCTACTTTGCTATGATTTTAAAATTGTCAAGGAATGTTTATGGTTCGCAATGTGCGCAGGGACATCGAAGTACTTCATTATTGTCCTAGAAGACTAAACTAAACCTGAAAGCCCCACAAGATTATGATTGTTACTGGCATCACTATCAGACTCCTTACACTTCGGAAACCCATAGTGCGACAACATGTCAAGAGTTACAAGTTAGCAAACAAATGAAAGTACACAAAGTTCATACGGATGGTTATCTAAAATTTTCAAATTGCTGATGATACATCATATTGTAGAGTCCAAGAAACAATGATGATGAGGATGATTTACTTTCTGAAATTATACCTATCTTTAAAAAAAAAGATTTTTTTTAAAAATGGCAGAAAAAACGACACTGATTCAAGAAATTTAAGGCTATAAAGTAATGACTGCCTTAAGTTCTTGTAAATTTTCATCAATACAGTTTGTGATATTCTCACTGTTTCTACAGTACTTTACAACAACAGATACGATTATGGAGACCCTGTATGTGTGATTAATGACACGAAATCAAAGCAGATTCAGGTAATATAACTCCATAATTTGTTACAACTGTTTTACAGTAAATTCAGCACTGATGAAAATTAGTACCAACTTGGTTCAGAGGACTCTATACTGCTGGAAATACTTTTATTCTTTATGCCTTCAGACAGTCAGAGACGAAGGGAATGTTCAAGGAACTGTGGAGTGCGAGAATGGCCCCATGAGCCTGCAAGGATGTCTGAACGGCGCTGCGTTATCTCTTCTAGTTAGGAATCCCATCCGCCAAACGGGTATGGACATGACAAGATAGTTATGCCCCGCGGCTGAAAGGGATTCGCCTTCCGCTGGTCAGCCAAATCAGAACTGACCACTCAAATGATCAGCCCAGACCGGGCACAGAGACCATGACCAGAGATCGATATGCCGGGCAGTCTCGATATGCCGGGCAGTCTTTTTGGCGTGACGCGTCCTTGGGGTGCAACATTTGACAAGAACGGCTCTTGCTTAACGTACAAGTTGCGCGACAGCTCGATGTCTGATGATGTCCAAGTGGATCTTTCCATTGCATTTCTTCCTACTTTCNACCTCTTCACTCCCCCCTCCCCATTCCCCAAAAAACTGGAAGCCACATACAAACAGACAGTACTAAAATGCAATGCCATTTAGAATCAAAACTCTAGAGACAGCGCCATAATTATGTCTCGGTCGTCACGTAATACTTTTCGAGAAATACTCAACTTTCGAATTAAAATGTTTAGTGCTTGGAATAATGAGTAGTTCTTAATATCCAAGCATAAAAACATGTTAAAATCCATATGTTGGGCAGTTCCATTGTCATGGCGTGTCCGCCACATAATTACCTACCATTAAATACACTTCATCGCAATCCCACCGTTGCATTTACGAATAGAAATTCCATTTCGTTGTGTTAATACTGTTGTGATACAAAACGATCACGATTAAGCGGAATCGACTATAATGACAAACAGCAGGTCCACATGAATGTCTTAATGCTAATGGAGATATAGGATCTAATTATACGGAAAGACACATTATAGATCCAGGGATCAGTACATTATGGGGCCATTTCTGTCACGTTATAAATGCAATGCGTATGTGAATGGCTTTCATTATAGACGCAAATGTTAATTTATATGCTTTCGAAAGAGTCTGTCCAATGTTGGATTTAGTTATAAACTAAATAAGATACAACTTTGGCAGTTACAATCACCAGGAACCTCCCATAAATTATCAGCTTCTTTATTGTTTTGTTTTGTTCCTGCTTTTATAATGTTATAAATGTAAATAGTGAATGAAGTTTGGATTTTGACTTTAATTATCTTTGCTCGTAAACAGTTAAAAGGTATAGTTATGCGTTTTTTTCTGTTGTTATTTTTCTGGCAACTCACTGAAGGTCTTGTTTGGTATTGTTTTTGAGATCTTCTGGTGTAACTTGTTTAAAACTTCTTTTTAACCCCGGGTCTCCATGCTCCAAACAGCTTTGGGCCTCACCATATCTAAATCCATTGCTGCCCAACCGTAGCTATAAATATAAGCCTGTCGATGAACAGCCCACGACAACGTCAAGGCTGACCATGGAACAAACATAGTGGAAAAGTAGAGTTTCATGTGAGCAGTTTTATTCATTCTGAACAAGCACCCACAAGTAAGTAATATCGAATTGTCTAAAAACAATGCTCTGCCATTAAATGTCTAGGCTTCTGACGCCTTCACTGCTACGTGAATATTATAAACATTACGAATTGGACAATGATCCTCATAGCAAAACAAAAACAACTTACTGATTTCAGATACCCTTTCAAACAGGCTACGTACAAAGCCTAGTAATTACACATTCAAAAGCAAATGTCTCGGGCAAGATTTGTTTTACTTCTGAAAATCTTGTCAACAACAACAAACAACTGTACAAATACTGGACATTTTTAGAACAAAGTGCGACTATTTCGGGCACGCTCTGGGTTCGAGAAAGGATTTTTAGGCGCTTGTTGTCCGGGGACTAATGCCCGTAAGCTTACTTGAGTCAACGAAACCCCCGGGAAGAATTTGGCCAAATTAGTCAAGCACATTGTCTTCTGTTCTTCCTGTCAACTTCACAGCTTAGCCTTTGATTGTCAAATCAGCGAAGAAGGAAGGACAATGACGAGGAGGGGAAACTGAATGGCGAAGAGGGGAAACTGGAAGGAATAGAAACTGGCCATGTGTGAGGCAGAGAGAGAGAGAGGGTGAGAAAAAAAGAGGAAAGGGTGATTGGAGGGAGGAAGGACGGACAAACGGAAGGAAGGAACTAAGGAAGGAAGGAAGGAAGGAAGGGGAAGGAGGGAAGAAATAACAGATGTATGTGAAAAAAAATAACGAAAGAGGAGCAAGAGAGAGATGGAGTGGGGAAGAAGGAAGCTAAGAAAGATGAGGTGAAGGTGAAAAGGGGGAAGGAGTGGGAGTGAAGACAGAAAGAGCGAGCAAAGAATGGAAGAACAAAAATGACAGAATGAGAGGAAAAGAAATGAAAACGTGAGGAAAAGATATCAAAGAGGAGGAAAATAAAGAGAGGAAGGCACGGATGAGAATAAGAGCAATATGAGGGAAGGAAAGATGAGAAATTAACAGAAGAGAAGAGGAAGAAGAGAAGGCAGAATATATGGAACGACCGTAAAAGTTAAGGCTGTAATCACGAGCTGAGAAAATGCGTGGATATGCTCGTGAACAAGGAAGAGAAAGGAAAACGGAAAAATCAGTTTGACTGCTGTTCACCAGACTAGACAAGGGGTTTGTGACAGGCAAAAGGAGACAGGACACATGTCCAGGGCACCATGTCTGGTGGGGTAGCTGGGTCTTGCACGTACATTGTTGGGTACTCGGTCTTTCTTCTCCAAGGCTAGGCACGAGGCATAACAAGGGTCAGTGACCTAGAAGTGTCAGTGAAAAGGTCAAGATGGAGTACGTATTTCGAGTAATGAGCGAAGGCGCAAGGGAGAGAGGAAGGGGAGAGAGGGAGAGGGAGAGAAAGAGAGAGAGAGAGAGAGAGAGAGAGAGAGAGAGAGAGAGATGCATTTCATTCTTTTCCTTTGCTGATCCATTCCTATGTTTGTTAATTTACTGATTCATAATAAGAAGCCGCACCAGCAAAGCACTTACAAGACATAATATAAACCTCAATTTTATTTGTGTTGTAACTATTAATTGTCTAAGATACCTTCCCCTATTTCCTGAGCCATCATATTTTGATTATTCATTCTTTCCTCTTCTTCCCATTATTCTCACGACATAATCTCTTAGTTATAGGTTACAGGCCTGTAAGTCTACTTTCACTTTGTGGTCCTACTTACAGGCCTGTAAGTCTACTTTCACTTTGTGGTCCTAGAACTTAGGGGGTATATTTCATCTCCCCTTTTCCCTCTTTTGGCATGCCCTGTTCCAGTAATAAGGGCTCCAGGGGGGAAATTTTGATATCATGGGAATCTGTGTCCATTTTACTTTATTTTACCAGGCACTATTTAGCCCTGGGCTGGAACTGCCAGGTCAAGGGTGTGCTCACTCTCTCAGGCGGAAGAGGAGGGGTTTGGCGTTGACCAGTGAAAAATATAGGCTCTGTTTACAAATAGCAACCAAGCTCAAAAAATTCATCGGGCTTGCTAGGGTTGGGTAAGTCTTAAAATTTGGGCCACATAATGAGCTTCAATCTGGTATGGGTCTGGGTGAAAGCTAAATCTTTGGGTTCAGTGGGCAGCTCAAAATGTTAATATAGCCCATAGAGGAAAAAAGGGTCCAATCCTCTTACAGGTCTGTAACCTTATACATATTACTCACTGGTGTACACCTTTTGTCATAAACGATCCAATTTAGAAATCACCAAAATCTTAGATGAGACAACAGGATGAAATCCTGCAATTCGTGGCATTTATTGGCTGATACATCTTTTACTTTTGGAAGCCATTTTTAATGACGCAATCACACTATTAGTTGTTTTACCCCAAAGTGAGCGTTAGCTGACTAATTTAAGAACAGACTACGCATATCAAGAGTTGTTGCTGAGCAAAAGGACCATTCAAATTCAATGTCTGCTTGTCAAAACGTGCTTCGGTTTTTCATTTTTTTTTCTTAAAGAGAAAAGAAATTTTAATTCATTGCTCCTTGATAGTTAAGGATTTCATCAGCTGAATATGTATACCCAAATAATTTAGAAAAAAAATACCAGTTTCGATGACAACTGAGTCTACTACTATCAGTTCCCAAAAAGAGAGCTTTGTACAAGTAACCTTGCTTTTATGAGATTATCACTGCCCTATGCGAAACTGTCACAACTAATTTAAGGTTAAAAAGCTATAGTGTGCTTTCAAAATATGAAAGGATAGTCGTTTTTCACTCTAAACAATGTCTCCGGATAATCTGGTTGTGCTTTACCCCCGGACATTTCATCCAGTGCGGGATTTCCCCTCGCGGGACAGCTAAATCAAGTTAGCTTTCTCCAACAATCTGGCCTGCAATGTTTCACCATGTGTCCACAATGTTGTCATCAGTTTTCATTGCAGTCTGGGCCAATCTTACCAAACGTGGTCTGACTCTTCACAGGGGACCTGGCCAGCGACGGGCAGAGCGGCCAGATGGCCCGACTAATCGTCTAATAGACTCGCGCAGACGATTCATGAGCTATTCGAGTAGACAGAAAACAAGATGTATGTCACCTAAGTTTGAGGAGGTACATCCAATATTTCATTTACTGCGCGCTACCAAATTATGACTTCTCCCAGTGTCTGATATCGGCGTCATCGTCGCTCTGGACTATTTAAGAAGCACTGCGCTGCTGTGAACTCGAATTCCCCTCCGGCAGAGTCAGTACCGAACAGGAAAGATGTCTGTGGTCTTGATAACAGCCTGCAGGCCTCAGACGGGAAGAGTGGCTGGCAGGCAGGCAGGACGATGAAAATGCCGACACGCAGGCAAGCAGCAGAGCCGCCAGCTAGCCGGTCAACCAACATGCAAGCAAGCAAGCAAGCAAGCAAGCAAGCAAGCAAGCAAGATAGCCAGCCGAGTTTTACCTCTCCTGCTAACCTTTCTACATTGAAAACCGCAAGGCAGGTCACGATCAGCAACATCTTTCTCATTCTCAGACCTGTATGGTACACTCATTTGCTAGTAAACAATTGCTTCCATGCATCCTGATTTCTCAGCTTGCATTCATATTTATCGTCAGAATACTTTGCAGTTACTTATACTGAGTTCGCTGTGAATTCTCTACTTTTGCAAGTAATAATTATGAGGTCATCTGAAGGATCTACATGTGTGAAGGTAATGCTAATAATGACACAAATACTGCGTTTAAATGTTTACTTATACAAATATTGCCCGCTCATGCGACTTCACGTTATTATTATCCTGGCAGATCAGATCTTCCAAGTACCCTCTCAACTCAACTAAAAAACTTGCAGCCAAATATATCAGATTATTCTTTCAGGCCATGAACCTTGAGTTTGAATGACATTTTGTCTAGATTTCACCACATCTTGTAATCGTGTACTAATCCATCGACAGCAACAACAACAGCCGCACTTACTTTCGAAGACGACGGAGATGGCGCCCACTGATCTAAGAAACCCCGAATTTATGAGTCCATTTTTTTTCTTTTCCAATTTTCAGATAGGGCACGCAAGGATATGAAGACAACAATGATCTTCAGCGGGCTGAATAAAGAAATGACGCGACTTTTGAACAGAAAGAGGTGGAGAGAGAGAGAGAGAGAGAGAGAGAGAGAGAGAGAGAGAGAAACACAGAGAGAGACAGAGAGAAAGATAGTTCATTATAATTATTTCATGTTTTTAAAAATCATAACGAAAAGGATCTAATTCAGAAAGCTGTATCCGATCTAGAGTCAATAAACATGTAAGAAAACGGAACGGACATCAAAGCAGCCACTGATCTCGATATCTGGTTGAAAAATACAGTGGACCCCGTTTAACTGGATAAATCCCCGGAAGCATGGAAAAAGCAGCGATTATCCAGTAACGTTTACAACAGAAAATATAGGTGTAGCTACACGAAAACTATTGCCATTAAGTAAGAGTCTGCATTCCTGTGAATCAATATGTTGATGAGGCCATGAGAGAAAGTTCTGATCAATAATTCAGTGGCTAATTCGCGGTAAAGTTTCCATAGCCCGTTTTATTACTGACATTTAAACTCCTTTGAAGACACACACACAAAAAAAAAAACCTACTCCATCAAACTCAAAATCATTTCTTGGCCTAGCGCCATCTCTCGTGGTTTTGTGCTGGTGATGACGCCTTCGACAGGAACAGAAAAAAAAATGGATTGGGCTGCCATCAATTTGAAATCAAGATATTGGACCCATTTAAAAACCGATTTCAGTCCCAAAGACAGATGGGCATTGATCGGCCGGTGAGAATCGTTGGTGCCCTCATTAAGGACAAGGGCCACTTCTTAAACTGCGATAAAGCAATACAGTTTGGGCGAGGGAGTGGGTGAGGTGGCAGGAGAGCTTTCCTGCTGAGGGCCAACAGGTTGTTGAGTTGTTGCCGTCTTTACTAATCAGGTTACTGGGTTAAAGACCGCAGTTGCCAGCTACAGTCACTCTCAAATGAATAGTGAGACCTGTTTCTACCTTTTGCCAAATCGTTGCGCCCCCTCTGCATGCCTGGGAACGTAACACAGAGCCTGCCTGCTCACCCACAACTGAATTTTTTTTTTTGGAGGGAGGAAGGGGAGGAGAAATTCTGAAACTCGCATGGACGTTATCAGTTTTCCAAGCACATCTGAAACTGCTTTTTTTGTTTTTTTTATGTTTTTTTTTCGCTTATTCTACAGCAGCAGTAAAAAGCATAAAAAATAAAATTATTTTCATCCGTCCACAATTATTAAGGGCAGTGAGGTTATATACAGTATGTAAACTTAATGAAGATACACGATATACAGTAAAGGAAAATAAATTTGCGAATGATGATTTCCTACTTCCTTGATTACGACAACAAATACTGTATTGACAGTCTTGATCGCGAATTAGGTACAGCTTGCTTAGGCCTAATGATTGACATCTGTTGTGACAAAATAAAACACCTTAACCCCGCAAACTACTGGCTACTCTCATTCTGCCTAAATGGCACAACCTCTAGGCGCACTGGATGAACCGCACGTGGAATGTTTCATCGATAGCTCGAAATTGATTTCTCACGCACGCATTAACGTATCTGGTTTCATTTTCGATCCAAGCTAGCCAAAAACCTACGCACAACCTTCAGTAAAAATCTTTTCCCCTCATAACCTCCCGTTATGAGGGGTTCCGATTTTTACTTCAACAACATCATCATTATCGCACTAGAATTCTCTTGTCGTTTCAGCGAAATGTTTGTGAGGAGAAGAGAATTTGAAGGAATGAGTATGAGAAAGACAATAAACGCATCTTCCTTACAAAAAAGGTTGCGGAGTAAACACAAGAATTTGGTATATCAAGGGACTCAGTAAGTAACAAAGATATTCACTGTTTCATGACTGGTGTTCAAAATTATAATAAAAAATACGACTTAGCGCTAGAGTCTAGATTTCTTTCTTAACACATATATCTTTCGGAAACAGGAACCCCATTTAAATAATGAAACAACAGTGTTGATTCCAGTATCCAATTTACCGTCGTAGTAGTCTCCGAGAGGGCTCTACAGCTGAGGGGTCCGCCCCTTCTCCTCCTCCACCACCCCCACATCTCGTCATCCTCACTCACCCAGTCCTCAACCTTCTCCTCCCCCCCCCCTCCAAAAAAAACAACAACAAAAAAACAACAACATAATTTAGTAAAGAATAATCGCCACATAAAGAAGTATTAAGGAATGAATATACACCAATAGCCTCATGCTCCAATATTTCTCTCGCATTCCAGCACCTCTCAAACCTGACACCAGATGGCCTCAACTTAACCCTCCGACCTATCCCTCATCCGAGATGCACTTAGTCTCTGTGTCTCTACATAAGCATGACCTATAAGATAATCAAGTATTGACCTGTAGTCTGAAGAGGTCTTAGGTTCGATACATTTCAAGAATTGAGGTCATGTAGATCCCTTGCCTAATGCACATCTGACACTTTCCATGCGAATAGGAAGTCTGGCTTGAAAACTGATGTGGGCTTTTAAGAGGCAATCCGAAGTGCAGATGATAAATTGCACACTTATTTAAAAGCAATCAGTTTATTCTATATATTTATACCATAATCGTACGACCAGAAATATTCTTCGGGACAGAGCTATCATAGTCAGCACCACCACCACCACCACCACCACTAACACCATTCTAGTGCCGCTGGGGAGGATCCGAGAGGGGAGAGCTTGGGAAAGCCCACACAAAACTCGAGCCAAAAAACCTAGCCACGAGAGAGCAATTTATTGCACTGGCGCTAACGATGAAATGGTCATCAAGTGCAAGACATACTTCCAGTTTCTGACCCATCTCGGAACAACAGAAGGATACATCTCCACGAGGGTTCCTTTGAGTATATCATCGATATCAGGTGGTTTCTGTCTGTCATTTGCCCGGTTTCTTGTCCTGCTATCTCTTTCTATAGCCCTCTCACTGTGCTTGTGTCAACAGGAAGTTTCGAATGGAGAGAAAACAGAGATCGAATCGGCCAAGAAAAAGGAAAAAAAGTTCGAAAAAGGCACAGGCATAGCAACGGGTTACTTTGTAGATGGGCATACGAAGGGTTCCAATAATGATTGTTCGGGGAAAGGGGGGACGGAAAGAGTAACGGACCACCAAAGCATCCAGTAGGAAAAAAGGCCAAAGAGGGACAGCTACGATTTCATATTAGTTTTGGGAGAAAATGCCAGCCATAAGGGAGACAATACATCTTATGAGGGTAAGGTTTCAAACGTCCTCCCCCTCGTATGTGAACGCCCCTGGAAGAAAGTAAAAGGAGATGCTAGGAAGAAACCGGGCGACAGGCACGAACGACCGTTGTCTAGGGTACCGAACAGGGTCGAGTAACGATCGAATTTTAATTCAATCTGCATAGGGAGTCTTGGGCGTGAACTGGCATAGAATACTAACATGGCGGGTACACAAATAAGATGCAAGGAATTCTGGGAAAATCCCAGAACCTGGCCACAAGATGTAGAACGCCATCTTTGAAATTAGATTTAGGTTTAATTTCCAGAGAGCCCGAACAAATGGATGGAAATTCAAGGTCCACAGAACAAACTACCAATATTGTTGTGAGGGATCTCATTTATTTTCTCACTATTTTGCATCCTGCACTTTGCGGATATCGAATTGTTCAAGTGTGTCTCTTGCACTTTGGACGCAGCCAGCCGTTTAAGGAGCACCCAACATCGAAATGAAGGATGCACTACTAATGCCTCGAATCTGTGTCTCTGGAACTCTCAGGCGTCATAGACACGACGGCTGTCTTCTTCCGCTTCATACCGCGCTCATTTCTCTCCACTTATAATGTATGTATGCATTGCTCTGATTTAGTTATCTACAGCTGAATAAACCGTTATTATTGTTATTGTTTTGTTATTGCTGTCGTTGTGAAGCATCTTAATACGGACAAATTCGATTTCACCTTAACCCTCTAAGTCCCAGTAGAAAGTATATTTATATGGTCACAAAGCTGGTTCTTTTAGATATTTTGAGTAAATGTTTTAGATCTCTTCAACTTATTGTAAATCATATATTGTCTAGACGGTTTATTGTTATGTAGTAATATGTAGTATTATACGCTAGTCCTTTGAGGAATCATTTCCACTTATCACTTGTTATGGAAACACCAAGCTCATGTGCCATATACGGCACTGTGGGTATTAGAGGGTTAAGAGAGCAGGTTTTTGTCAGTGTTTTAGCAAAGAAAAGAGGTTAGGGAAGAATTAGGCTGAAACGATGTCGAGCAGCAGAAAGGTGTCCGGCGGGCCATTCGATATATGGGACCACACTAAGTTGACTGCGTCAAAAGACTATTGCACAGGTTGTGTGAATGCAAAACCTACTGTATGTAGGGATCAACAGAAAACAAATAAAAAGCCTAACAAATATATTATATGCCTATCAGACTATGTTTACAGCCGACGCTTTATTTTTTTACACACTTTTACTCTTCATCAACTCTCTGTCACTCCCCCCCCTCTCTCTCTCTCTCTCTCTCTCTTTCTCTCCGGCTTCTCGCATCTTTCCTAATGTTAAAGATTTTTTAAAAAAAATTCTATATCCTTCGAGAAATCAATAAAATCTAGCGCAATATAATACTGAGATTGCTACATATCGGGAGCCAGTGACAAAGAAATTCACCTCACCATGGCTGATTGTAACAAAATCCCCGACGTGATTTTTATCTATGTCTTTGCTTGGAGTCTTCTCCGAGAGTTTGTTTCCATTTTGTTTTGTATGAAATGCAAATATTACTTTCACATTTCATTCCCGGGGGTAACCTGATTTTCCTATTCTTAGCTCACTAGGAGGTAATATTATAGTTTTCAATTTTCTCAGCGGCCAACACAAACACGAAAGTAATCAGGCATCGAATTTGTTTTTTCATATGAATTTCTGTCTCATATTCCACTTACGTCTATGGAAAACGGCTCATGTTCTGAAGTAGACTACATATTTTAAAATGATTTCATATTTTTAAAACTCTGAACACAAAGGAGGACATCTTGTCAAGGTGATGTAGGGTGGACTGATTTATATTGGAGCTTTTTGTCCTAATACCCTACATACTCCTTAAATATGGCCGTTCAAAAAGTCCACTTCGCCTTATTGCAACTCCTCATCGTCGCAGCAAAGTTGCCATTCTCAAAAAANGTCATTCAAAAAAAAAAAAAAAGACAATTTTTCCTTTCATATTGAAAATATAGTTTTTTGTTGTCTAAAGACAGTTCTGATTAGCGGAAATTTGCGATAAAGCCCACCTCCTTTAAGCGAAGTTTTTTTTTTTTTTACTTCTTTTGGTAAATCTTTGTGAGTGCTCGAACGGTGCAACGGGAGCAGGGGATTAATTAAGAGTGTGGGTGAGAGGGTCGGACGTGCTAGCTGAACGAGAGTGTGGGAGGAAAAGAGAGAACGAGATAGTGGAGAAATGAATGGCACAGGCAAGCACAGTGAAAGTGTAAAAGAAGAACAGAAAGAAAGAGAATGGCTGTGTGTGAGCGAGCGAGCGAGCGTGCGTGCATGTCTGTGTGAGTGTCCGAATGCGTGTGACACGGACAAATACAGACAAGAGAGAAAACAGATGAATGTACTGCGAGAGAAATGGTCATTGGTATGGTAGAGAATTCGTGCTCAGTGCCCTGTATAACATTACTGAGCGTAGGAGACCCAAGTACATTGGTCAACGCAATGAGAAATGAAAAGGTATACATACATTTTTATGAAATATTACAGGGTCAGGAAAACACATCTCTGAAAAACCAAACTGTAGATTTATATATTTATAATTCGGAAACATGACAGTGAAGAGGGAAGACAATCTCTTGATATTTCATCTTGCATTGCAACAAATGTCATCATCTTTTCTTTTGCGCAACCATAAAGTGATACGGCAGTCTACCTCTCTCGGAGATTTTAGACATAATAGTACAGCGCCTTAGAGTGCATTATATCAAACAACTACAAAAACGACCAAATTAGCATAAACAGAATTTGCGCATTAGATCCACTACATTATGCGTTAAAAAAAAAAGAGAGACTAGTAATATTGAGCCAGAAATGGAGAAAATATGGCTGAGTGTGAGACAGGAGATTAAGTGATTGCAATTTGGAAATTATGATTTCAAAGGTTGTTCCCCTTATCTTCTTCTTTTACATGTTTTCCTTCTCCACCCCGCCCTTAAGCTCCCGAGCTTTTAGTCACCAGTTTCAGACAATGTCTAGACTCGGAATCTCGGTAGTACGTACAAGTGCCTTTATAAGACATTTACATGATTATTAAAAATAATTTCACATTTACAGCTTCATTATTATCAGATGTTATCATTATCATCATATGCATGATACAAAATACACCTCAATGATAGGTATACTTTTTGTCATGTCTACAGGCAAACTTCTTATCATCGAGGTTTGACTGTATGACACAGTGCTTGCTATCCATATGACTAGTGGTAGTATATATAATTTTACGTTGGTTAATTGCACTAGCAGTAAGCGTTCACTGCAGTTAACGCAATACGTTAATGAACTTATGGATTACGCATACGGCCACAGGTCACAGATGCGTAACCGGTCTCAGCTCTTTAGGTTGACAGGGGGCGTGGCATACGGAAGTTAAGGCTCAGTGTAATCCAGAATGACAATCGCTCACTATGGCAACCGATGTTTCACTGTTCTTTGCTGCCGCTGGGCTTCCGTAAGACATCTGAAAAAAGATGCTTGATCCCCAAACCACTACATATCTTCCTCGCTCCATCCCCTTCTCCCCAAAAGAACCCGATAGGACATTCTTGTTTATTCATAGCTATAAATGTGACAACTCCAGTGGAATTGCTCATTGATTTGCAAACAAATATCGCCTTCCTTTCCAATGTTCCTCTGGTATTCCTAACAATTAAGACAGGCCTTTTCTCACTCATAGCACGGCCTCTAATTGACTGATACTAAAATCTAGTGTCAGTTCGATGGCATCGCCCCGCCCACTCTCAAGTCATGAACCTGCAAGAGAACTCTTGAGGTTTTTTTCTCTATGTCTCTCTTTCTCTCTCTTGCTCGCACGCGCGCGCACACACACAAATTTGCACATACACACGCCCACACATACACACACCAACGCACACAGACAGAGACAGAGGCAGAAAAAGAGAGAGAGAGAGAACAGAGAGAAAGAGAGAGAGAATAAAATGCTTACGCTTGACCTGTCTACCGCGTCGATGGACAAGACAGCTATTTTTATTTTAATAGTCTTTTTATATCTTCTCCCTACATCACCAAAAACACTACGTGATATTAAATCTAGTGGAATCCTCGAGATAGTGCTGCCATACACTTCCACAACAGCAAGCACCAGACACGCATTATTAAGCACCGCACGATGGTGGATGCCGTGAGAGCTAGTAAAAGTCACTTTCGCCTTGCAAAAAAAAAAAAAGTCTTCTAAAAACACTAAAACGAACCGATGTTTGTTCTCACTACAAATCGCAGTGTGTGTACTTAATGATGCATCACACGTTTATTGGATGCACGCCTCGTTAGCGTAAGTCACAAGATGGTCTCCTATGCCTTGCTAGTGTCCTTGAACTGGTAAGTATGTACTTTAGAAACATATACCCTGACACCTTGTACGAGCAGTGTCGTTTTTATTGAGAAATATTGATGATGATAATGGTGATACTGATGATGATGATGATGATGATGATGATGATGATGATAATGATGATGATAATGATTTGTTTGCTCATTGACGCTGGTCTACAATTATTCGTTTCCGAGATATCATCACCATATATTAATACAGTAGACAACGGTTAAAACGAAGTCCAAGGAACCAATGCAATGATTGATGTCTGGTTTAAGTAGAGTTTCCGTTTAAACAGAGAAGCCAAAACAGAAGAAAATTAACAAAGCGTCGTCCCTCCCTTCGTTTTAGCGGCGCTTTCGATTTAACAGTTTTCGCTTTAACCGTTGTCAACTGTATTAATGTACATGTATATTGTTAATCGACCAAGCATTACCATTGCAACTACGGAACGTGTCGATATAACCACGATAAAGTATCGTATCGGCATCCGACTCTCTCTTCTCTGCGCTGTGCAGCATATCGTATCCCACAAATTTCCCCATAGTCCCAAAAGGAATTTGATTTTCACGGGTCTCTACAGGTCTAGGGTAGGTCGATAATATCAAATCAATTCCATTACGTATTCATTTCCCACCACAGGCGTCATGCTACATGCTACAAAGGAAGTGAATACAATCAATTAGGGTAAGGGAGATTCTATTCACAAATTTCATTTACTCTTTGTTTATGTTTCTCCAATGTACCGTGCTATCGCACTGATGACACGTGACCTCTAGCTTTGTTCCGTAATTCCATATTCTTGTTCATTTTCTCATAACCAAAGAGCTCCATTGCAGCGGTGGGTTTTTTTTTTCTCTTTCTGTCCAGATGACGGCTTCTTTCTTTCTACCTTGAGATTTTCTTTTTTTTTTTTGTTTTGTGACAAAAGTCCTTTGCTGAGACAGAATACCAAATAAGAAGACTGCATCTGAAAAACTACAGCATGAGCATCTATCACTCTGCAATCAGTGTGAAAGTGAGCGCGTTCACTTTGCTCTAAACAACAAAAACACTGTAAACAAAAATTCCCGTACAATTATTATTATTAATGACCTGGATAAGGATATACAAAACTCTCCTGCACTTTAAAAGCGATCAAACTGACGCCGAAATGCAAAACATCTGTCCGCTCAATCTAACAGGAAGGAAAAAAAAAGTTGTTAAGACAAAAACCAGAATCATTTCCGATGGAAAAATGGCCAAGGTACGTCTTTAAGTGATGACAAATGAGCGTTTTATTTTGCAAAGTCGCCCACAGAATTAACCTTGTGAGCTTGTTCCCGTCTATCACCAGGCCTGGAAAACCTCTTAACACTTGGCATTGTTATTTACCTTGCTAATGATGACAAACGTTGCTTTTTTTTATGAACTGCATGTGCTCTTTTTATAATGAATGGAATCAGAAAAGGTAACACCTTGAGCGCTGTAAATAATTACTTTCCTACTAGGCTGAAACAGCCGACTCCGCTCATTCGTGACCCTTGTTCAATCGCAGAACTTTCTACATAATGAAAAGCTATCTTCCCATATAAAAGTCTCTGGATAACAGTAACTCCTTTTAATCGCAATATTTTTTTTCCATGCTCCCATGCAGTAAAGTGGATCTGACTGTGTAAGAAAGCACTGCAATACAGTAGATGCAAGAACAGTGATCTCACTGAAGCACTAGAAAAAGGGTGAGGGATGGAGAGACGGTAGCTGTGGCTTTGGTTTCCAAATACCATGAAATGCATAAATTACATAGATCTGATCCCTTCAGCTCAACGCATATTTCTAGATATCATTTTAAAAGACGAATAACCCACTGTTTAGACGTACATGTACGGTCCTTTAACAACAACAACAACAACAACAACAACAACAACAACAACAACAACTACAACAACAAAAACAACAACAACCTCCAGATTTTCGAACACAGACACACACAAAAAAAGTCAAAATGATGATGTCAATTTTGGTTCCAGCTTTTGCTTAATCCAGAATCGATGGCCTATTTAGTCCAAAACCATTAAGTGGGCGGGACATTGCCGTGTCCCAGGTCAGTGCTCCGTTTCCTTTCATCATATTACTCCCCTTTGCAGTTTAAAATTTCTCTCTAAATCTAATGCTGGTCTATTTGAAGCAATGTTGCCACTCGTAGGGACTTTCCCCGACGGTAAGGTAAAATGGCTTTTTTCCCTACGTAGGGTAAAATCACTTTTCGGAAATTTTATTGACAAATCGTAAAGTGAGTAAATGCCTAATTTTTTTGGTCTGTTTTTTTTAGGAGTAAAATTAGAGGATTTTTCTCCACTAAATTTGCTTCAACATCTTGCGTATAACATAATACGGAGATGTAGGGAAGAAACACTCTCGCTGGAAGGAAAGAGCATATGACCAGAGTGGCAACACAGATTTAAAGGTGTCACTATTATTATACCAACGGAAGAGAAAAACCGAATCCAGTTATCTGCCCTTTGGCTTGTCTGACCTTGTTCCAGAACTTGGACTATGATTAAACTATAGATTTGTCTACTTTTCAGTAGACTGTCGCAACACAGCAAACAATGTCCAGGAGACGCGTATCTCGGTCAGACTCAAAAACTTCCTCATCAAATAGAACTGCAAAGCAGGAAGTTCCTGAAATTCTAATATCCTAACAAGTGGGTGCCATGTAACATGAGCCTCAGCCAAAAACCTACGTCATTTCTTCATAGCGTGAAGCCAGACACGTATGTAAGAGATGCTGTGCTGAACTTTAAGGATATTTTGTCAGTTGTCTGTCTAATATTGCAGCAGATTAATATATAACACACGTCGTGGTGAAACCATAATGTTACTTTCAGTTACCAGCACATCTGTTTCACATTTACGAAGACTCGGATTTTGGCAAAGACTCACTTTTAAGTCAACACTATTTAATAGCACTTTCCTGAGATTTTTTTTTCTACAAAAGATTTTATTAAAAATGAGCTGGGAATATCTCGCTCACTTTATTATGGAAGAATTTTAGTGTTCTGTTTTTCAAAACATATTGCCGATAAACAGACCGAAGTTAAGCGAAGTCGACTGCATTATGTTTTCAGAATGAAGGTGAAAATATTTGTTTATGAAACATGCACCGTTCCATGTAGAGCTCTGCATCGAAGCAAACTTTGAGGACATCATCAGACCGCATGGTTCCCATGTACCAAAAAAGGCTAGAATCTACTCCTATACACAACGATGGATATGTGTACAGTGACAAATCACGATCTCGACCCTCATGTACTCAAAATACCCACAAACTCGTTGCATTGTGTCCCATCTTTTAGAATATAAAAGTTTACTCACCACCTTAAACATATCACAACGCCAAAAAATTACTGAAAAATCCCCTGTAAATTCGTGCTCTAGATTCTTTGGAATATCGTCTACAACAGCAGATTATCTGGGAGCCCTGCAATGCAAAGTGTCGCCTACTAAATGGACACGACAAAGATACCGTTAGCCAATGAAAGTTGCGAACCATGAGGTCCTGCACCTTCTTTCCAGCGTTAATTTACCTCTGAGCACCCGAAATGCTATCCCTTTGGCATTTCCTTGAGAAAGGAAAAAGCGCCTTTATTTTGCGGGTCGAAATCTTGTTCTCCAAAAAGCCAAATACTATGTTCTTAGCAGCTGGACATATCAAGAAAATTATAAAGACTTCCAAGAAATCTTCAACCTCAAACGTTTCCGTATACCAATACGTCCTACATTTGAAGATATTTGTGAGTGCGTGTAAATAAAGGAAAGAAAGTCCTCTTTCTATATACAGAGATGTACGTCAGTAAGGTGGGGATAATGCAACAACAGAAGAACTGATTGATGTCTTGCAGGAATACGAGGATCTTTGGGAACGTATTGTCTAATTATTCTGCTCTGCAGCTGTTCTATAATGATGTACATAGAAATCTACAAAGTTAAATCCTTTGGTAAATAAAAAGAACGTGAAGTAGAACTTGTGACTAATTAAGAAAACTGCCCCGACAGAAGAAAGGATCAATGTTACCTTCTCAGTTTGTGCGATAGAATGGAAATGCAGTGTATTGTTAACTGATCCATAATATTGTAAAATGAAAAGAGATCAAAATTTACGAGCCAGTGCTCCTTGATGGTGTGCTCGCTTCCAACCCACGACAATATCCCCGTGTATCTCAATCATGAGCCATTGTTTGTAAGGTTTCAGTCTGGTCTTTAGTCAATGAAACGTCACTTCCGCTGACTCCCGGCTATGATCAATACTACCATTAATATGGTGGATTTAGTCATGGGTTTTCAAACTGGAAGGAAGACCGACCTGAGATGATAAAAAGGAGCTACAGTGATGTCACTATTATTGTGTAGAATGTGACTTGCTTGTTAAAAATATTGTCATTTTGCTCATTTACTACACACAGTTGTCTGAGCTCAGTAAACTTATTGTTATTGTTATTGTTCTTGGCAATTTCCTGGAACTCTTCCACCTTGTGCTGCCCCTAACCCTAAACCAAGCACTCGGTGGGAGAGTCCAGGACTATTACTGGTAAAGATAAGGACGTACTTACGTAGCGAAAGGGTTTAAAAGGTTTGAATGATGGATTGGTCTGGGTGGTGGAGAGTGGGTCTTCTTATCTCATTGAAAAGCGGGATAGAATTCGGTGGTCGAGAGATCAGAAGCCGAAGCGGATGCCGGGGATTAATCGTTAAAATCCGAATTTATGAACTCAGGGAGCAGGAAGAAGACGATTTAGGTCCAACTGACACTATCAAGAGAACGACCATGTCCAGATGTAAATACCAGATCGCCCCAAAGCACACTTTGGGATGGGGTTGCGGAAGACTTACCAGAAATCACAATTTTCTGAAATTTGTGAACAAACAAAAATTCACCACGCAATAAACTTCGAAAACCGTTGCATTCTGAGACCCATATTCCTACACCTTTGAGAAACAAAAGACAAGGAAGTGGTTGAATACCTGGAGTTTTTGTGCTCAATCAGGTCACACTCTTATAGGGTTACTGTTATCATTTTGCAATGTTCTTATTTATTATCGTCATCTTTATCAAAATCAAGTCTGAACGGTCTTAACCAACATGGATCTCTAGAGACAACTGTGTAAGCGACATGTCCTCACACCAGACCCAAAGACATTTTATAACGATGAGATGATTAAAATCGTAGAGAAGAGAGAGACAGAGAGACAGAGAGAGAGACAGAGTGGGTGAGAGAGAGAGAGAGAGAGAGAGAGAGAGAGAGAGAGAGAGAGAGAGAGAGAGAAGATGCGCAGGCATACAATTTTTCTCGACGCAACCTGTAAGACATCCTAACCTAGTCGCGTTGCTTTCATTTTCAATGATACTTCATTAATCGAAGCCTACTGAGTTTTAAATAACAAATCAATCATCTAAACTACATAAACCGACCGTGGTGAAAAATGATATGACATAACTGATGGGTCTGATGAGTAACAGAATGCCAGTTGACACAGTTTTTTCAGCACTGCTGCTGACGTGTCATGTGAGAAGGTCGGAGACCCTGCTAGCGAGAAAAGTGGGTTGAGGACTTTCACCCACGGGTTTATTTGTCCGTGTTTTTTCTGTATCATCACCTGACAAGCAAACGATGCTCCTATTCTGTGAACAAAAGAAAGCCACATCATCAACGTCAAGATTGTCTGGAACACACTTCACGCCGCCACTAACCGGCGTGGTCTGCTTTTACTTTTACATCCAACCAGTCAGGAATCAGGGATCCAGTGCTCGGGTCAGTTGCAAGTTCTGTTGAAAGGTGACTAACAGTGTGACATAAATAACAAAAGAGCACACAGTTCATTATAAAAGACCTACACGCATCACCGCAAACTATAAGCAGCCCAGCAAGATTTGGTACGGGCGAGGCCATTTCCGGGGTGGCTTCAAAAAAGTGTATGGGATGCCAATCTGCTATCTACGGTACACTTAGGACGGGGGAGGGACAAAAAAAATACTAAAATTAGTCATCACACTAGCATTGTCTTGTGTCGTGCGACTGCAAAATCCCCATCGTTGAGAGGGGCTTCTGGGCTACAAGATTAAAAAGTACGAGAAGGGACTTGGCATTCAAGACATAACAAACACCCATGACCTATTTTTGTCTGTTTGACCGTTATTGTGCGTGTCTGTCTGTCTCTGTCTTGCGGGCTGTCCGATCCGTCGGTCGGTTTCTGTCTGTTTGTGGGTATGTACTTGTATAACTTTAAGTATCTGACTTGTGTCTTACTTGTGTCTGGCTGGTTTTCCAGTCACTCAGTCGGTTTCGGTCTGTCTGTGTTTCTCTATGTGTCTGGCTGGTGTCTGGTCATTCAGTTCTTTCGGTCTGTCTGTGTATCTCTATGTGTCTGGCTGGTGTCTGGTCACTCGGTCGCTGTCTGTCTGTCTGTGTATCTCTGTGTGTCAGGCTGGTGTCTGGTCACTCGGTCGCTGTCTGTCTGTCTGTGTATCTCTGTGTGTCTGGCTGGTGTCTGGTCACTCGGTCGCTGTCTGTCTGTCTGTGTATCTCTGTGTGTCTGGCTGGTGTCTGGTCATTTGGTAATTTCTGTCTGTGTGTCTCTATGTGTCTGGCTGGTGTCTGGTCACTCGGTCGCTGTCTGTCTGTGTATCTCTGTGTGTCTGGCTGGTGTCTGGTCATTTGGTAATTTCTGTCTGTGTGTCTCTATGTGTCTGGCTGGTGTCTGGTCACTCGTTCGCTTTCTGTCTGTCTGTGTGTCTTTGTGTGTCTGGCTGGAGTCTCTGGCTAATGGCNTGGTGTCTGGTCATTTGGTAATTTCTGTCTGTGTGTCTCTATGTGTCTGGCTGGTGTCTGGTCACTCGGTCGCTTTTTGTCTGTCTGTGTGTCTTTGTGTGTCTGGCTGGAGTCTCTGGCTAATGGCAGGGTGTCCAGTCACTCAGTCGATTTCTGTTTGTCTGCCACTTCTTTGTGTCTCTGAGTCTCTGGCTGGTAACTGACTGGCTAGCTAGCTAGCTAGCTGCCCAATCACCATATCGGTTTACAGCCGGCTGTCTGCAGTGTGTTTCGCCCCTCCCCGCCACGTTCGGTCCCGTCGATAGCGATGTCAGGAAAAAAACAGACATGTTTACAACCGAATTTACTCCCGCTATCATAGTACCAAAAATACTACAGTAATAATTTTATAGGAAGCATCTCGCGGGACCTTTAATCTTTATGATCACAGCGAGCTGTGTTATTACCACTATCAGGTCTCGCGCCTTCTTAAAATCGGATTTACAGTCAAAGTACATTATGTAGGAAAGGGCTCTCAGCGAGACATTCATGATTTATTAGAGTCTGTCTGGTTAAATTCGATACTGCTTATTATGAGATTCATGGGACATTCTAAAGAGCTTCGTATTCGACTCTAGGTGTATTTTCCAACATACATGAAACAGATGTGACCCTTTTACTGGGATGGAGCCAATTTTTCCATTAAGGTTTTTTCTGTTGTTTGTTTGCTTTGTAAGAAGCACCGTCACATGTCATCTAGATCTCTTGATAAAGCTCCATGTTCATCAGCCAGCTTGAATTCTGCCATGTAACCGTAAATCGAATTTTTAAAAACTTTAATGATTTCAATGAATTAATTTTTTTTTTTTTTGCAGTTGAAATCCGACACACATATGCATTAAAAATATCTGTCAGTGTTACAAAATGGCCAATACTGTAATAAATTGTACACTACGGCTAAAAGATTACATGCGTCTACCAATACAATGCCAGTCTTCTGGTAGACACTTTTTGTTTTGGCCGTGACAAAATATTGCATCCAGAGATAAAAACTTCAAACACAGAAATACAGATTATATCTGTGTGTTAAAATAACAAATTTTCATCCCATTTTCGCTGAAACTCTTTAACTTATTGGACTTTGAGTTAAGTGGTACAGTGCATAAATTTTTTTGCTTTTTGTTTTGTGTGTGTGTGTGTGTGTGTGTGTGTGTGTGTGTGTGTGTGTGTGTGTGTCTGTGTGTGAGTGTGTGTCTGTGTGTGAGTGTGAGTGTGTGTGTGTGTGTGTGTATGTGTGTGTGTGTGTGTGTCGTTGTTGCTGTGTGTGTGTGTGTGTGTCGTTGTTGCTGCTGCTGCTGCTGTTGTTGTTGTTGTTGCTTTGGCCATCCGACATATTGACAGCACTGCGCTGGGTATTATCATTAAACAAGTTCCCCGACTCTTGGATTTTATAGTAGCCCGAAGCACATTATTGTATAACGTAATTCCTATATTCTCTTGTTTTATAAATCTTCCTAAAACACAACAAACACCCGTAAGAAGATGGCGACCAAGACAGTGCTTACAAGTCACCCTATTCCACTCAAAAGGTCACCCGGTTAACCGATACCCGTATAAAAAACATCTTTGCTTCGACCCCTTTCATTTCATTACTACATTTCTGTTTCGAGACTAGGGCGAAGACACAAAACAGCGCTCAACGACAGCACAGGGATGTAAAAGATGGCTTTTAAAAGAGCCCGGAAAGTTAGTGATGACGGCGAGAGAGAGAGAGAGAGAGAGAGAGAGAGAGAGAGAGAGAGAGAGAGAGAGAGAGNACAGACAGACAGACAGACAGACAGACAAGACAAGACAAGACAAGACAAGACAAGACAAAGACACTGGCAGAAAAACAGACAGACAGACAGTGACAGAAACAGAGAGACAGAGAGAGAGAGAGAGAGAGAGAGAGACAGACAGACAGACAGACAGACAGACAGAAAGACAGACAGACAAGACAAGACAAGACAAGACAAAGACACTGGCAGAAAAACAGACAGACAGACAGTGACAGTGACAGAAACAGAGAGACAGAGAGAGAGAGAGAGAGAGAGAGAGAGAGACAAAGACAAAAGACCGACAAAGAGAGGAAAGAGACTATAAAGAGTGGGGGAGGCAGAGAGAGAGAGAGAGAGAGAGAGAGAGAGACAGGGAGGAGATGTAAGCCTCTCAAAGCCCTCCAACAACTGCCAAGAATGGCGAAGAGTTACAGATGGCTCTTGTCCCGCATGTTCCGAAGACAAGAACTGCACTTTAAAAGGGATTTAAGTCTAGTCACAGGCACGATCCGCGACCAATCCATCTCCAGGGGTAACATGGCAAGAGAAAAGGCTGAATCAAAGAAAAAGACACTGGATGAAGTTCTATGGCTTCACGATCGCTATCCGGCGTCGCCTGCCGACAAGTGCCTGAATATATGGTTGTAAAAGAGGGGAAAGGAAAAAACACAATAAGAAACAAAAAAGAGATCTGCGGGGGATGATTGTTTACAAGATTCGAACTAAGGTTGTTTTCGATTGATGTTTTTGTTGTTTATTTTCCATGCTACAGGACTCCAACTAAGGTTATTTTCGCTTGATGTTACTGTTATTTATTTTTCACGCTACACCTTTTACTGGACAAAACAATCATCGGGCTTACAGCTCTGAGGATGTAACGACAATATGGCAAGTATGAACAGCTAGTCAACAGTCTGATGATTCATCTCATAACGAAATTATTCATGATGAGATCATCCAGCTGGTCATGGTCTTGCTTCCTTAAAGATTAAATAAAGACACCCATTCTCCTAAAGGGATGGCCAAGCCTAACACTACCATACAGAGAAGGTCTCATAGGAACATACTGAAAGCAGACAGCAAAGCTAGTGTGACTGTCAACTCTGCATCTCTTATTATCAAGAGAACAAGCTTTGTTTTTGCAAATTCAAAACAAGAGCTACGGGTCACAAAAACGTTTTCAAAGACTTGATTTTGAAAAAAAAAACAACAACAAATAAAACATAAAACCTCGTTATATAGACAAACGAACACCACCACGCAACTCTGCATCCATGAGAACAGTGGCATGTCAGATTTCGTAGTATGGGTGTCTTCGTAATGAAATGCATACCTATTACATGAATGTGTCTCCTTAGCTTCATTATAGTATGAGATCCATCTCAAGTGTAATGGTTCAAGGCTGGAATCATGCCACGTGTGGAAACTAAAAGTAGGCCATCTCATGCTTTTGTCACTACTAGTATCATCTGATTAAAAATGCTCTCCTCCACCTCTTTCTCATTCTCGAACTACTTAACGTCTCAGTTAAGCAATAATATCCCGTCCTTACGGGTCATTTGTCAAAGGTTGTTAAAGCATTATAGTGGATTGGATTTATATAATTACTAAAGAAAGAAAAAAAAACAAACAAACAAACACATTTATCGATCCAAATACCATACATTTCAGGCTATATATATATACTGCGGAACTGTCATAGTTGCGACGCAACAGAAAGATGTGTTGCAATTAGATCTTGTTTATAGCTCTATCCTTTTTATAGTATGATATTCCTGTAGTGTTTTTTGATTAGTAACTGCTGTTTTTGTTCTTGCTGTTTGAACTACTAGTAAGGACGCTCATCAGAGTGTGACATCAGCCGAGACGACTAGACTACTAACTTCTCCGGAAACTAGGAGGGTCATCGTATATCCGGCACCGGGGCAATCACAAGGACTGCATTCAAGATGCACCGGCGTATAATCGCCTTACATTACAAGAGACCCATCGTCTCGTCCCCCTTGGTATCAGGATGTCTGTTGGTGCCACTACAAGATCACTGTGGTATGCCAGGAAGAGTGGAAATGGGCTAATGCAATGGACGACCTGATTTCTTCCTTGTTTCTGGAAGTGTTTCAAGGGTTCATCTCTTGTTCTTATGGCACAATGGGGGCTTGGCTGCTTAAGATTCGCACTGATACCCGTTAGTGCAGTTAAGTCGCGACAAAAGGAACGTTAATGGGATCAAGAGAAATGCCGTTGTAGGGGAGGAGAGTAGGAGAGGTGTCATGTTGAGAATCGTCATCGATCATCATTATCACCAACATCACGCTCAACATTACCATCGCTGTCACCATTATCATTATCTTCTTGACCGTCCTCCTGGCTCCTCCCCTTTTCCGCTCATGCCCTATTTCAAAAAAAATAGAAAACCAACAAAGCTTAACCGAGATTGTTACAGATTCTCACTCATGCTGCATAAAGAAGCAAGGTAAGTACAGAAAGAAATGTAGAGCAACAGGCTAAAATAAAATCGGAATCACAACCACTTAACGGCTTAGACTAGCTAGCTTCAGAATGGCCAAGTCTAGAACACGCCTAAACCATAATCTTAGTCTTCAATGACAAACCGCTTAGAACAGCTTAACATTATCTGTGGCCGTTATTCTTGGATCAGCTACAAGTACCGGACTGTCCATCCAGTCCCCGAACAATCAGTTTCATCCGCCTAAAGTAAGAGCTTCGCTCGGAAATACGTTCGTATCTAGCGATACAGCACTCTATGACCTTTCCTGCAGCTGGATTAAGCCGCTTTCACCGGGAGCGGAGATCAGATTGTCCGTAACAAACTGATGGCCCGGACTACCTCATAATGACAGAAACTACTAACAATAAAGAAGACTTTTCTATATCTGGATGGCATAAACCTCAGTAGCACTACATGGGCACTTAAAGTTTCGATTGTTTTTTGTGGGAGAAGATTCATTGCCGCATCCGTTCTGGCATGCATATAATACAAGAACGTTTTCTGAAAATGAAATTTTACGATTCCGTCGCCGTAAACTTGATCTATACGTCCTGTCTGCTTCCTCGCTAGCCTCTGTGTCTCCTTGTTGTACAACAGTTCTCAATCTCTTGCACCGCTGTATTCTCAAACTCCCATACCCATTACAAATTCCGTTGACGACCGGCTGCCCTTTATTATAATCCCGTAAGACCATGAGGTAATGTTGCGATTAAGCGAGGGATGCCATAAGTCGACATGCTGCTTGGTTTCCAATATACAAACTTCTGTTTTCTAACGAATGAAACATGCAACAAAAAAAAATCGTACCGCGATGAAGCAGATTAGATTGAATTTCGTTTATCATTTCTACAGACCATCTTCATGCTTTCTCGCCCTCTTTTTTCTTCCTCTCTCTGTGTCTCGTGTCTCTCTCGTGCCCACCCACTGCCCTTAATGCCCTCGTATGCCATGGCCATGAATACAAAATCATGAACTGCAAAAAATCCCTGGTGCAGCCATAAAATTGGATTCCTAGAGGATCATGTTGGGGTGGGAAAAATCTATCAAGTATTGATTACTCTAGTTTCAGAGCTTCAATAAGGTCTGCATTTTGGAGTTCATGATAATATTCGTCACATCTAAAAATAAAAGTGGACCAAAAAAAGTGATGGAAATAATTATATGGTTTAATAGAAGCCCTTCTTCTTTTTTGTTGTGCATTTTTAACACTGTTTTCTTTTTGAGTACGTTATCATGAACACCTGCCCCTTTCCAACGTTAAAGTTGTGTTCTGAAAACTATCAACTTCACATAAAAGGACTACCCATCTCCTGAATATAGGATTTTGCCACTGCTAGTAAATACAGCAGAACCTCGATATAAAGTATGTCTTCGTGTATGATGTGTATTGTTCCATGTGTTTGTGGTATGAATGAGACGTATTACTGTAGTACCTTGTAAACCTGTTCTATGTGTTTGTAGTATGAATGAGACGTATTGCCGTGTAGTACCTTGTAAACCTGTTCAATGTGTTTGTAGTATGAATGAGACGTATTATTGTGTAGTGTCTTGTAAACCTGTTTCCCCATGGGGTAAATAAAAAGTCGTTGGTTTTTTTTTTTCCAATTTTAGAATTTCGTTTGGAAAAAAGTACATGTATCATCAACAAGCAGGGATGAGCGAGGAGGAAAAATATGCATATTATATTTTTGCATCCAGTCAAATAAATCTCAAGAATACAGATTCCTAATTGGATGCAAATGGAGTTTGATACTATGCTTTAGGAAGACAGTAAAAAATATGTTGTGGAGAATGGGCCCTAGATTTGTGAACCTGTCTGCGACTTAATTTGCATTCTCTCTTTATTTTGTAAATTAAAACTGAAATTTTGGATCATTTACTTCGGTTTCGGTGTGGCCTTCTGAAGGGGGAGCACTTGTCGTTAAGGAAACTTGTTAGCTTGTTTATGCCTTTTGATGTATCACTTGGTAGCTCAAAAACGAAATGAAAGACCTATATTTTAAACATCATTCTTAACAAGCTCATACATGCTGTGGAATTTCTTGTAAGTGATAGCAGAGAAAACAATTTATTGGCTCGAGGAGGCAAACTGGATTAGGTTTCTGTAAACTGAAGTTCCTATTAATTGGCTAAATCAAGATATTAGTATGACATAAAAGCTCAATGTGTCAACTTTCATTACAATCGGAAAAAAACCCCAAAAAACATTAACATTATTCTGGTCCGAGATGTATTGTTTGATGTAGTAGTGGGGCGCCCTTTGGAATGAGCCAAAATTCTGAGAAAATCGCGATTTCAGAACAACGTTGAACTAATATATAATTCAACTAATATGCCTCTCAAAACCTCAAATTCATTCATAAATACTGCCCACTCGATCACAAAATTTATGTTTCTATGTACAGACATGATTTCACTACTGATCTCTGCAACAAACAGAAATTTGATACCTGATGGCCCTATTTCCCTGCAGCACTTGATTATGTCATAGCCTGAGTCAGCGACATAAACCTCATTTTGACGGGCCTCAAGACGTAATGTACATGAGGTCTAGGGCAGTGCTGACGTGAAAAAAAAATGTTTTTCATATAATCCAGACGACCCTGATCTCAAGCACCCTGGTGAAAGCTGCTGGTGCACAGATCCGGAAACTATCTAGCGGACTGGTACGATTACTTTTGGCTGAAATCGTCCTCCCAATAGCCTCCAAAGCTACAAATCATCCCTCCTACACGCACAAACAAGCCCAGTACCTTAAAAAAAAACAACAACGCCCGTTGTTCGTCTGTCTCTCGCAATCTCTTCCATCTTCAGTTATTTCAAAAAGTGGTCAAGGAAAGACGAATGTGACTGGATCAGTAGACTCCCCGGTCATAATATTCCATGAAATAATGACGCCCTCTCCACTAACATCAAAGGATTTGATGATTTTTGATTACATAGTCAAGGTCAAGCATTACATCTCATCATTGTATTCCACATTTCAGTATACAGTATACCGAGTGGGCCCCCCCCCCAAAAAAAAAAANGCCCCCCCCCCCCAAAAAAAAATGTATTTAATTTCAAAGTTTAATAACGTCAACAATTCCAGTCTCCCGTTTTTGAGATTTGGCACATATTAGCAATGGAAACTGTTTGCTAGTGATGCAGATGTCAAATATCTAGGTGCTACTGCCATGCCACAGCTGAAAATTAAAAATACATGTCTAAAATTAGGATGTCCCGCATGCATCAAAAACACTTGCACCCACGCGCTATTTTCCACATTTTTTAAAAAAGACAACAGTATTGTACTGAAACTAAAATCTGCGACCAGTGTAGACGTAATTATATTTTCATCTCTATCTGTTAATGGTCTCAAAAGTTTTATTGCTGCTTGAAATTTTAAGGCTTTGAATTAAGTTAACCTTCTTTCTTGGGTGCAATCCGCTACATGACCTAGATCAGGTGTGCCCAATCTCTTCAGAAAGCGATGCGGTTTTGTATTCAGACGTGTTGTGAGCGCTGTATTTAAAGCAAGTTTCAACTAAACGTATAACACTAAGCAGCATAACGCACTCAATAATCTATAATCTAGTAACTTAGCGCGCTTAGTTTTACATCCTTAAAGGGTCATATTACTTTGGTTCGCTGGGCAGAGGCTGGGGCACCCTTAACCTAAACCATCTCTTTGCAATCTCAATTCCATGATTCTAGCTACGCTTTTTATGCTGGCAATATATTTGATTGTACAGTCGCCTCCCGTTTAATTGCACTCCGGACATGTGCAGCCTCTATTTCATTGCAATGTTTTCCAAACAACAAAAAGCTAAATTTCTACATATACAAGAGTAACCGGAAAATAGCAACTTCATACTCCCGAAGAGTTTCAATTAAGGGGAGTTAATTATATAAGTGTCCCCTAAACCGATCGCACTATTCGGAGACCGGACTCACTGAGTTTATCCTTTTTCATCTTTTATACTAACCCGGCTAGTCGATTGTATCTAGCAGCATCGGACTAAAATAACCATACAGTAAACCTACTAGCCAGTACTATCTCATCAGCTTCAGTCATAACTATTGTTTCATGTTCCATGTTATTCTTCCCACCGCACGCGAGCTAGTCTCAATGCTCACCCACATGCACGTCGAAAACACCACTCCTTAGTGCGTTCTCATTAATGCACATGCGCTAATGAGGCTTTGATATGCATGCAGATAGATGAATTTTGATTGGCCGCTGCCCAGATTTCCCCTCCAATCAATCAGCTCAAGCGTCCGGGTGAGCCATGGGAGGGAAGTGAGGGACGAGAACACTGTCAGGGGACATGACTCCAGAGGTAAGAAAAGGAAGTGGTCTGGCGGCCATTTTCACATGTGTAATCAGCTGTGAGTTCCGCTGGGGCATACTCGACTCTTGTCTTGCTCTCTTTTATTAGGGACATCGCAATTTGGACGGAAGCAATACCACCCGCGCTTCTCTCTTCTCCCTTCTCTCGTTTTTTTTTTTTCCCCGAGTCCTCTTCAATACAAACCTGGCTTTTCCCCCCAATGATAGAAAGGCCACGGAGGAAAGAGTAGAAAGACTGTCTCAGACGGCAAAGAGAAATCATATCGTTTGCTCGTCCCCAAGAATGCATGTTTATGCGCAGTCTTGTCAATATCACATCCATAAAGTATAAATAGATGGCCCCAGAAATTGACAGCTAATTCTCAACTTCCCAGGAAATAGCGTGGCTTTCACAGGCCAGAAAAGCCAGACCTGGCCATTTTGACACGTAAACCGATAGTTTCGCTCACATTTGATTGTACTTTCGTCTGGATTGTATGCCATGACTTATGGAAACTCAGCTTCTTCCTAACAAGATCCCATCCTTGGGGTATATATGTATTTTTTTTTCACTTGTCTGGCCACGGTTTCTTCCTTCATGATACAATGTTGCAAAAGTGTCCTGAGTAATATTAATATATTATTGTCTACGCATCAGGCGTAAATGATAATGGAAATCATTGAAGATCCTTCGCACTAAATATCCATAATTGCAACACTATATTTAATACTTTTCATCTATGCGTCGCTACTCAGCGTCGGCGTATAACGTCCTTTTCATCTACACTTCACCGATCAACACCGACATCACCTAGCAACACTGCACAATTATTTTCATTTACGAATATGAATGCAAAGGTTTTTGTTCTCTATATGCGCAGTGTGGATGGAACGTAATGTTTACGAACAATCATCGTCATGTTTACGAACGTAAATCACACTGGACACAATAACGACATGATGGAATGACAAAAGAAAAAAGACTTTCGGGACAAAAAAAAAATAGTCTTACAGCAGCAGCACAACATGTTTACTGTATATATATCTATGTATTGTGTTCAGGATCTCAACGCCATCATTTTGCAGGACTGATATTTCCAAGTGTTGAATTTTATATTCACTCTCTGCATGTTTTGCCGAGATAATAACTAAAATACTCAACTGACTGTCATGCAAGTAAATGCGCACCCTGTACACAATCATCCCTATTCCACTCATTATCTTTGATCAAATCTCCAAAGTTCCAACTACTGTTAAGTTACCAACTAATGGTAAGTCGTACAAACAAGCAGGCGACCCATCATTAAACTGTGCAACAAAAAAAAAAAAAATGAGGAATCATTTTCAGAGTAAAGCTTTACTTCAAGCATGATTTCCTAATGAAACTACGCTTCAAAACGATTATATATGAAACATAACAAATTTATAATGCGCTTTTCATATTGCAAAAAAAATAATATATAATAATCCACTTGCTCTTTCACATACGGTCGTACCCTATCTCTTTGTGTTCCCTTGCACTAACCATTGTGCGCCTTTTCTTTCTATCTCATGAAGAAGCTCATGCTATTTATATATCTCTCTCTCTTTCTCTCTCTCTCTCTCTCTCTCTCTCTCTCTCTCTCTCTCTCTCTCTCTCTCTCTCAGTGGGTGTGCCTGCGTGTCTATGTGTCTGTATTTTTCTGGCCAAAGCATTGTAATTTTCTCGTCTCCTTAAGACGTGGTACAAAAACAAAGGTGCACTGAAAAAAGTGAGATCCCAGGTCATCTCATGACTAAGATGGCACACACCGTTGAAGGAGAAGCTGTAAACCAGCAAGCTGATAATATACTTGATAGATGGATACTGTCAGTCACAGGGGGCCCGGACCGGTACATGCTCCAACCTGCTGTTTGTGATATATGCTAGGTATAGGTGAGCGGCGAGGTGGGAGGGAGATGCAGAAGAACGACAAAGAATGAGGGTCTTTCCTATAAGAGAGAGAGAGAGAGAGTGAGAGACAGAGAGACAGACAGACAGACCGACCGACAGACAGACAGAAAGACAGACAGACAGAAAAGAGGCACAAATTTAAACTTGAAAATAGAAGCAGCGATCGCGAAGATCCTACAAAGTAGCCATGGGAATGCATGAAAACATAGAGCAGAAGAGTAAGGGTGGTACACTCACTAAGGGCGGGATCGGGGCAGAGACAATGGTGAGCTGCAATATTACGCACACATTCTGTCACAGCTTAGACATCCGTTTTGAGCCAACCTCTTTACACCAACAAGAGGGCTGGGCAAATTCACCAAAAATGTCAGTCCACCTGAAGTTCAGTTCACGAGAGGGGAAAAAAGCTCTAAGGTCAAGTTTACTTCAATTCCATAAACATTCAGTAGTTTTCAGAGCAAATCGGTTCCTCTTGGTTTTTAAAACTGGTGTTCGATTCCGGGTTTCCAGGTAGATGTGAATTGAACTGAAATTTCGACAGAAATTTAAAGTTCAGTTTAAGCACTCAAAATAGCTACAGTTCAGATTCAGATCAGTTCGTCCAAAATAGCTATTGATTAAGCACAGATCAAGTTCACGCGAACTGAATTTAAGTTCACGAACTGCGTTCGTATGATTTCAGGTCTGCCCAGCCCTAACTGACAACTTCTTTGCACCGAGACTGAGTATGAATCAATGCTTGGCCCAAATATACTGCAATCAACGGGCCTCAATGAAATAAGGTATCTGATTCAGACCCCACGGCGTAATGCATGTGCCCGGCATCAGAGGAAGAACCAACGTGGGGAAGTGGAGGTGGGGGAGAGATGGGAGGAAGAAGATTGAAGACCCGACGGCTGGAGAGATTGAAAGAGCGTTTAAGGGAGCGAAAGAAGGACAGACTGAGATGGGTGCACAGATAGCGTCCATCACAGATTGACAGCCTGTCGCTACCTGCCAGACACCAAACTTGGACCAGAAACGATTTCCTTCCATTAACAGGCCATTCCGCATAATCGCAGTCCGGTTAATTCCGACCTCCACATCATGGCAATATTTTTCAAAAGACAGTCAACTCTGTTTTCAACGACAATCATTGATGGTGGCGAATCATGCTCAGTTACAATCAAACTGGTAATCACCATCAATACCAAAAATGGCGCAGCAGAACATCCACCACCACCATCATCATCATCACCACCATCATCATCACCATCGCTATAACTTCTGCTATCAGCATCATGGAATCTCGTCATAATCATCGACAACAGCAACCACTAATTAATCACCACATAGTGCTTATCTCATACGATCTGCAACATCTTACATCACCCTCATCCCACCTATACAGCAATACTGCAGAACTCCACCAATACATCATCTGTCTGTCCCGTGTTTTCGGCCAACCCCTCCCTCCCAACAGAGTAACCTTACATTAGTGCTGACGTGCCGTGGGTGATTTCTATGGGCTCCGACAAACTTAACTACATGTACCAGTCTTACTCGTTACGATGTCGCATACTATCTGTACAATCAGCTTTCCGACGTCAAGAGGACCCAAAGGAATGATAGGCAATCTAACTAATTGTCCCAATTAATTTGTTGGAGAGCTTGTTTGTGAGACAACTACTGCTGTAACAAGCTTGTTGGTAGTTTGTTATCTCCTCCCTCCCTTGTGCTCCTCCCTCTACCCCCCCCTCCCCTCCCATGACCTACCTTGAGGAGCACTGATTTACAATGTACATGATGGTGGATTCCATGTTACATAACTCCACGGGAATTGCAGAATTTGCGTTTAAAACGTACATTAATCATTACTGACCCTGAATGGAATACGTTTTACGAGGCCATTCAATAGTACACATTTCATTTATAATATTATATAGCTCCTATACAACAGTGTACATAATATGTATTGCTCGACATTATCAAAACAAAATCTGCAATACAGTCATTGTTAGTCGCCGCAAAGCAGCGCTCTGGTCCCCCATGGCCAGAAAGTCAGGCCAGGTTCTCATGCAAACCTGAATCGAGTGAGGAAATAAGGAGTAGAGTGTCTTTCCAAGGACATTACAACGTAAACCGCCCGGCCCAGGAGTCGAACCCACAAACTCAAGATCTCACAGTTTTTAAGTTTATGAGAACAAGCCGCATGACCATGTTTCCTCCTTGGAAGTTGCAATTAACCGGTGACTTTTATTCATACCGACAATACAGTTATTTTGTAATCGTATATATGTGTTGTAATCAAAGAGAGTTACCTGCATCATAGAGCCATCAAGTTTGCTTTGATCTAGACGATGTGCGTCAAGACATGGGATGGGGGTCTCCCCATTTTTTCTCCTTTCCCCCCCCTCCTTTCCTCCCAAGACCTCTCATTAACTGTTTGCGACGTTTCAGCTTAGTGTAGCCTTCCACACTGTCGCTTTCAAATGTGTGTGTTTTTTTTCTTGCCCTTTTTCTTGTTCTTCTTGTTCATATTCTCCTTCTTGTTCCTCTTCTTCTTCTTCTTCTTTTTTCTTCTTCCTCTCTCTCTCTCTATGTTTCTCTTTCTCTATCTCTTTCTAGTGTGTTCTGCTAATCTCTTCAGAGCGAACCACTCCCACCTCCATCACGTTAACAAGAGGTTGCTGTTTACCCCAATTGCATGTCTACACGAAATGTACGCCTTCCTTTGCAGCCGGTACAGATATCTACATAGACTATCTTCCTTTTACTTTTAATCTACTGTACTACATTCAATTCCATTTGATTACATTCTGCTTAATCAGAATTACCGCTTAATAGCAGCAGAGCAGATATTTTTCTATCAAAAAACGTACTGCATAATCAAACTTTCATTTAATCGCAATCCTTTCATTGGTCCCAATGAATCACATTTAAGGATTTCTCGCTTACTCGGAACATTTTTCCAGAAAGTAAATCACTTTCTGCATAGTGTCCAGAAATGAAAGTCGCTTAATCGTAACATTCCTTGGACTGAACCTCTCACTCGCCCCCACGCCTTTGCCATTATGCAGGGTCGACTGTAGTGGAACATTACATCACAGAGCCAAGCCTTACCCCGTATATATTCATTACCAGCTCAATCGCAAAATCTTGGGAACAAGGGAAAATTGCGATTTAGAGCTATTGCGATTAGCCAGCTGCTTTCTATGCAGTAGAAGCAGTATTATATTCTGTTATCTTAACAGTGAGAGGTTAAGCAGACTGTCTTTAAGCGAAATCGGGAAGATTTAAGCTGCACTCAGCGACTGGCTTGATTGACAATATAAATAGCACATTCAAGGGATTTCCCCTCCTTCCCCACCCGCCCTTCCACCTTTTCCAGTTAGACTTAGGGGACTCTTAATATCACCCTTTCTCATTCTCGATTCTCTCCCCACGACCATACACACACATGCACACACACACACACACCTCACACTCCAGAAAAACATTACACACCTACAGCAATGTCGTTATGAAATTAATTTCCTGATATGTTTTGATTACCATGCACAAATGCCGTTTTGCCTACTAATGATGCCATTATTACCAAAAAGTGCATATCGCTGTAAAGGATAAATTACGATCTTTCGTGTGTTTGGCGGTTCTTTCTTTCCATGGGCTTCTTTATGTCCGGTTTACGCTCTGTTTTATTCTTGAAATAGAAACTATATTCTGGAACTCTTTCCAAATTACTACAATCGCAGCAGCAGCGGCAGCAGCACCATCGCTACTCCCGTTAACAACAAGTACCAAGTTTTGCGATCTTTGACTTTTTTTTTTCATCTTTATTTCGAGGTATCCATAAGGTTCTATATATTTACACAAAAAATACAATTCCCTACATCCTACCTGTAGCGCTAAAGCAATGGCAATGATTACAATGAAATAGTAAGTTATGAAGCTTCCTCAAACACAATTTAGTTTGAAGGCAGCCATCTTGGAAAATGACACCACACTAAAGAACATCACGGCCATGCTCACAAATGGGCCAAGAGAGGGATATGACGACAATGACAACGACAACGACGAAGACCACGACGACGACGACGACGACAACAACAACAACAACAACAACAACAACAACAACAACAACAACAACAACAACAAATCATCAAAATCTGTTATGAAAGAAAGAAAACAGTATGGGTATTCTCGAATATCACAAATGGAACATGGATGTAGATTAGACCAATCAACTAATGATCATCACTAACGAGCAAGGTGAGAACTTGAGTGGCTGGGGCACTGTCTACCGAACTTTGTTGTGCCTCACGCATCGCGAGCGATGTCATTACCCTCCACCCCTCCTTCCCCGCCCACATCCCCTCTCTCCT
>JAWQUT010000016.1:3767999-3800728 GCA_033807755.1 Ellobium chinense | reverse complement strand
GGGGGGGGAGGGGAACCGTTACCAGCTGATGTTAGTTTGAAAATAATTTGTTATATTATCTAAAGAATAACAAACCATGACTTTCTGCCAACGATTCTCTTCTAATCGCCTTCAGTCAAAGCACAATCTCCCATACCGTCCGATCCTTCAGTGAGAGAACAAACATCTTGGAACAACTCACCTCTGAGATAATCTAGTTAAGGCAAAATTCTCCCCGCCCCCATACACAGTAATGCGGTCAAGTAAACGTAAGAAAGTTTACCATACTGTCAGAATCAGGCATAGGGTTTACCGAGTAAACACTTAAAAACCAGTGGTCATCACCGTCACTTTTGATTAAGGGGCAAGTGACAGCGTCCTATAATGCCTTTATTTCATGCACAGTTTAAGATCTGCCTCCTCATGTAAGGTTATGTGGTAGTACTGGTAGCGGTGTTTAGTGAGCTCCCGTCGTACACCACCCCAGTTGTGGTCTGGGCTTATCTCAATAAACTTGTAAAGCCTGATACAGTGTGTCTACTCTTTCCATTAGCGATGACCAAGAATAACAGAAGGTCCAAGAATGTATGCCAAGTTTTGTTTACCAAGGTTCATCTTACGTTTTAGTTTGACCCTTGGCGGTCAAGGATCGTTTAGTTTAGAGTCGCTGACATGGAGCTCACTCATCTCTGCTTTTACACTGACAGCTTCTCTACATGATTGACACTACCGCTCACTTCTAAGATAGTGAGAAAGCTACAGAATGTCCCTTGGACAGATCATGCAGACGGGGTATTAGAGAACCTGGCTGCGCAGTACTGAGGATTCGCTTCTAATTTTTCAAAAAAAAAACCACGTAAATCTGAAGTTTCGAAGATTCACTTATTTGTGGGTGTGATCTGGTGCGCAGAAACACTAATCGTTCGGGGAAGGAGTAAGTTGGTTTATGACAATCAGTCAACCAATCTTCGTATGAAAGGGGAAATCGGAGACCTAAAAAGCATTTTCTGTAATCTCAGTGAATGCTATAAAACTATCAAGGAATACTTAAGGAGCATGAACTTTCTTAAAATGGTCAAAGAGAAAATAATGTATCTGCTAATCCAGCAATGCGAGACAGCTTTTCGGGATCTGTAGGCAACCACGCTCTTATGTTGAGTGGACCATTTCTGACAAAAGCTAACATCAAGAAGACGAGAAACCCATTTTGACGTTAGTTCACGTTAATCTTTCTGTTGTCTAAAAGAAATCCGATCTCATAAAGTCATGTAAATATAATTCAGGACGTAAAACAGCGAGTCTCTAGAGACATCACAATTTAATAGAATATATCGAGGGATTTGATTGATGCTGACCTTTGAAACGCTTGCTTTCATTGGTTGAACAGCTCTCTCACTTCCGGAATGTATTAAGACTAGACCTTCTGTAAGGCAGTTATTGGCAAAACAAAACTTATCAAGGAGTTGGATTAAACTGAATCACTCTTGCTATATATAGGACATTCGCTGTCATTTACTGATGCATGCATCCTTCTTCCTGGTTTTTAAAATGAATAAAGAGAGAATCAAAGTTCCAGAATAGCTTAGTCCGCTTTAATCTCTCTATATATTAGAAATTGAAATTCTATTTAAGAATTATCCGTCCCCATTCACTCATAGTAAAAAAAAACAACAACTCCAAATCTAAGACGTATTGATTCGTGAAAATTTACAAAAAATGTTTGGAAGTTAAGATCTCTCGGGCCTTTTGTTTTTTTCCTAAGTTTTGATTTGTCTTAGCCTAGCAGATGGCAAGAGCATAATTAATGCTTCAGAGAACACGGCTTAAGCGTATAAACAGGACCACTTTATTTGCTACACAGGTGTGAAAAGGTTCGGCATTTCCGGCGCGTAACACTAAATACTAGAAGGAAAGTGCAGAAACTCATTTATCCACTCTATTTCCGTAAGTTGCTTTCAGCAGACATCACTCTGCACAGCAGGTTTTCCGGGTAATCTTCTTCATTAAACAGAAAATGATTCATTCAAAACATATCAAATATACCACGTGCGTGCGTTCTATCACATTTCTGTCGAAATCTATAGATTAGCAAAAAGATTTATGAAAGACCTTATGCTCTCTACTAATTCTTAGATGTCAGAAACCAAGAAATCAGCATATTTCCACCACTATCACCGTTGTCAGGTATCATCGCGCAAGAGATATAATATCGTATGTGCTTAAAACTTGTGTTCCAGATATGACAACCTAGGATTGGCATGGTATACATGATAAGCTGGCAAGAGGGAATTATACAGGGATTCATCTAAAGGTTGATAACCTCTTCAACTTAAAAGAGCTGTTGAAAAGGTGTAGACCTTGTCTACATCGATCAGAGCTGACCGACACCGGTAGTTCAAAACATGACAAAACTATCTGGGAAAATTCCTATATAATAAAAAGTAAACGGGATTTACTAGGCTTCATAAAGCCAGTGTTCTAGAAAGGAAACTCTTTACACAGGGGAGGATACCCCTGTCCAGCAAGTTATATTCACTCTGAACTACTTGTTTAATAATAATGTGGCTTCGCGCTATCTCAACAGCGTGCTTACTACATCAGATGGTGGCCCAGGGGAGGGAGGGCAGCAGAAAGGATGAGAAAGAGGAACGAATAAATACAGATGGTAGACTGAAGTAAATATAAACAAAACAATCGGGATATTTGGTATAAAAGATGGTTTCTCATAGAAGATAAACAGTCCTAGAGAAAAGAAAATGCGCTGACTACGAGAGATAGGATGTCTAAATAATGGTAATAGATAAAACTGTACGGAGGCGATGAGGTTGGCCAAGATATGGGAGAGAGAGAGAGAGAGAGAGAGAGAGAGAGAGAGAGAGAGAGAGAGAGAGAGAGGAAAGTAAGGAGATGAAATGGATCAACAGAGGAAAATATAGATAGGGAACTGTTGAGATCAGTAATCGATCATATGAAAAGTTGCAGAGGCAGTAGCTTGGGAGCATGAGTGGCTAAATAAGAATGAGAAAACAGAATGAGGAAGTAAGAGTGAGAGAGCGATAGAGAGAGAGAGAGAGAGAGAGAGTAAGAAAGAGAGAGAGAGAGACAGAGAGCAAAAGAAAAATAGAGTGAGAGAGTAAAAAAAAAAATGAATCCAATACAAAGTAAGATAGGAAAATTGTTCCGCAAAGGAAACTGATGAGAGGCAAGTAAGTAAAACTCACACGATTTGGAACGAGAGTGAAGGGGAAGACAGGCAGACAGAGACAGCGAGAGAGAAAAAAAGAAGAGGAGAAGGAAGAGAGAAAGAAAGAATCCACGAGAGGAATTGAAGCTGGGCAAAGCTTGAGTGGAATCTGTCCATCAATCAAGATAATCCGTTTTTTAGGCCCCGCCAACTTAACAAACTTGGAGAACTGTCAGTTGACAGCTGGTATATCCGTCTAGCTTGGCTACTGCTCAGAACGTATGGTACGGTAAGACACTTCCAACCACTGCCTGCCAGCCGGCGTTCATTGACCACCACTACAAACACCAGCATCCCTGACTTTTTCAAGGCCGCTTAGCGCGTGTTGGAGATCTTCCACTCTGAATGAGATCCTCCACTGATCCGAAGAATGATAGAACACGTGACTTGACGCGACTTCCGCTCCGTGCCTTTTGTGTCAGAGTGTACGCCGTGCCACAGACGAATATGATTGGTTGTTGTGATCCGAGAGAGCCTAAATCTCAACGACATGAAAAGCTCTAAATGCAGGACGGGATGTTAGGATTTCAAAAAGAGCGGGCAAAAAAAATGGCCATTTGCTACATGATTCAAAAGGTGAGGTTTTCGCAGGGGCCACCGAAACTAATAAGACCGGACTCAAAATCGATGGCGGCCTCATTTTCACGGCCGGAGCTGATGAGTTGTGACGACTGGCTGTGCGTAATTTTGCGCCTGTGCGCTTTTACAACCAGCGAGATGTGTAACATCGCAAAAATCCCGGTTGTCAATCTTCGTTTTAACGCCATTTTATAACAACACAATAAATATCTTTCACAAAAGATTCCTTGTTCCAGTAGACGGCAATTCAATATTTTTAAAATCATCCATTCCGTGGTCCTGCGATACAAATTCAAATTATAAATTTATAAATTCAAGAACCAATTTCACGTTTACGCTTACATGAACGCCAAATTTATATTTCAGCTTCACGGAATGGACTTTTGTTTCATATTGCAGTTTAAGGTATTCCCGTAAACCATTCTTAAACCATTCTGTATCATATTATATAACTTACATCAGGGACGTTCAACCGCTGATCTGCAAGCTAAAGTATGGCCCTGAATGGGTGCAAATTACGGCCCGCATGGTACCTTAAGGGGAGGAGCTACATCTGACACTCAAGATTCTAAACCAATAGAGCATTCTTCATAAAATTTGGTAGTGACAAAATACATGAAAAGTCATTTTGAAAAATAGTATAAAAAACTCGAAATTACGCGTTGCCATGGAAACGGCGGCCATCTTGGAATTTTATTTACATGATATTTGATGCACAAATACTTGCTTTTTACAGAGAAAAAGAGACCAAATTTCAAATATTGCAAGCTCATGCAATGTTAAAGAACTTGTATTGATGCATTTTTTATAACAATATTAGTTTTTGTGCAATAAATGTTTTTCTCCTGTCACTATGGCGACCGATTTCTGACAAAATTTCACTTTCAAAGACCCATAAAATCAGAATAAAGTTATCACAATTTCATCGAAATAATTTGTTAGAAACACAATAATGAACAACTGTGCAAAATATCATAAAAATCTATCAAGAAATAAAGGAGTTATTGAAGTGAGATGACGGATCGGCAAAATGTAGGCAAAATCGAACATTTTTTTTTCTCATTTTTGGGACAGAATTAGAGTGACATGGCCTCAAAAACTGTAGATTTTAGACATAAATGCATTGGTAATTCAACGCAGGGTGTTGTTTATACGATTCTAGACATATCAAAGGGTCGACAATTTTTAAAAAAAAAAATCGACATTTTATTAGTATTCGGGTGATTTCAGGTGCCGCTATGGTGAAATAAGCAGGCATATATAAACAAAACTCTCACATGGTGACAAAACTGGTAAGCCTTCTAAAAAGATTGGACATCCTAAGTTTAGAGTACGTATCTACAACGATACCACAAGTTAGCGTTAACAACTTGTGAACTGAATATAACTGATATTATTTTGAGAAACTCCGTCAGTTTTAACTTCCTTGCGATTCATGATTATAATATGGCTTTTTTCATTATTCTATGACATCAGTTTTGTCATGTCAGGCCATTTCCATGATAATGTATGTTTTGAGCGAACCAATATAGCAGGCTGATCACAGCCGTCAGCACTATTCACGTCATGAAGTAAGCCTAAGTATTATCCAGTCATACTAATCAGCAACTAGACCTAATTGCAACAGACAGTACAGACACCCCAAAATACACAGCCTATATTGACCACCAGTACCACTCTGAAGTCCCAAGCTGGGAGAGGCACTATTGACGCGCTCTGTAATTTCAGGGCTTCCCGGCGCGGAACAAAGGAAGTATCCTGGAACCTCTACAAATCTTTCACGACCTGACACGGCCATCAAGAAGTTTTAATGCCGGGGATTCTCCCAGACCGAATGGGCGTCGGGCGGGATGATAGGGTCCTAATACCTCGGTCAATTGATGGGTAGACAGCTTGACGCACGGCCTGTTGCACTCACCGCTCACACGGCAGCTTAAGGCACGTGCGGACGATTGAGCAAAGACGGCATGCTCACGAGGGTATTTTTGCACGGTCGTAACTCTGAGGACGCTGGGACAGAATGAAATTAACGACTAAGCATTCTGAGGAATTTGACTTCGGAGATAAGGACTTGTTATGGCCTAGTTTTCTCGGAGGCTGCAGATTATAGGAGATCTGAGTTCGTTTTCAAGTTCAATCTTCTCACTGAGAAGATGTTTAGTAGGAGATTTCACTGATCTAATTTTGCCCTAATCTCACTACAGACCTTAGTGGCCTTTACTCAGGGGCATCTGTTAATACATCTAAGTTCGTCTGCAAGGTCAAAATAAAGAACATCACTGCGAAGATTTTCAGCGGGTGATTTGACTAATATAATTTTGCCTTATCTCACTACATTCTTAAGTGGCTTTTATTCAAAAGTCTCTGTTAATAATATAACTCCTAGTGCAAGACAGGTCAGGGAAAGTCTTGGCACCTGTTCGAATGCATGTCTGCGTTGTACAACAAATGTATTAGGCATTCTGAGGGATCTTATTCAGACTTCTTAAAGGCTTGGCTTTCTAGGAATCCGTAGATGTCTGCAGGTCTAAGTTCATTTACAAGTTCAATATCTAGAACTCTATCGCGAAGATTTTCAGCAAGAAATTGACTAAGGTAATTGCCCTGATCAACATACTTTAGTGCCTTTCACCTAAAGGCCTCACTATTGAAATACTTTTCAGTGCAAATAAGTCAATGTTAGTCTTCATGTACACGTTCTATTAAATATATGTGTTGTACGACAAATCGTTATGATTAAGGCAATATAAAACATTTAAGTGTGAAAATCTCATTATATTTACGCGTTAATTGTTTATGTGTCGAAGTAAACCTTAAATCATACTATAACAAACATAAAATTTACAGCGCGACTGGTTAATGTAGTTTCGCCCAAACTTGGCTGCAGACCTAAATGGCTTATAGTCTAAGCCTGTAATTAATTATAGTTGGCTTGTTTTTTTTTTAAATTTCCAGTCTATACGTACTCTACAAATCGCTGCGAAGGAGTCAGTACAAATCTCTGAAGACTTACACCTAACAGATTTAGATGTCATGGCTTGGTTCGAGCAATGTGGCGGGCAATGATGTCACCCAAACATCTAGATCTAAACTTTGATTTTGATTTGTTTAATATCGACGCATTCATGACTTACGCACAAAACTGAACAGAATATTATCCTCCTGATAAGGGGATTCTAGATTTGACCTTGGTTCAAGCTCATCGTCTGTAGAAACTATTAGTGTTAACTTCCTATTTACCTGACTGAGGAAAAACAAATGAAATCTCCACGGCGGATCTCATCTCCTCTATACATTAATAACACGTAGCCAGACAACAGACGGCAGGTGTGAAGAGATAGGATTAGAGGAATTACCTGCACGTAAGGCAATTACCCCCTTCGCTGGCATACATTAAATGGCGTTCTCACATTCAGAGAATGACATAAAAAGTTACTGAAATAAAAAAACAACAAAAAACTCCATTTTTTTGTGGTAAAGAAATCTGAAGAACCTAACAAATAGAAGGTAAAACCTGTATCAGATTGGCTTGATATGTTTGTCAGGTGAACAAATCCACACCGTTAAAGTAACAGCTCTCAAATTTGGCGAGCTATCCTAAAATGGCGAGGAAGAGAATGCAAATGTAAACGTGGGAAAGTTCGCTGCGGTGCTCTAGGGCGCACGCAAGCAGAAGGGTAGGCAAGCAGTGCAGTGTAACCCAACTTCAAGTGGCCACAATGTGTTATGTCGTCAGTGAACCGTATTGCAAGCTGTGTAGCAGAGTGTATTTGAGCACATGTGCAAAGGTTGACGTTAAGTCACTGACTTTGCTAGGGTGATCCACAGCAGGGAGGAAAACATATTAAGAAACACGGTGCTCATCCAATCCACAAGGGGCGACATAAAATATTTATTGTATATTTGGTTGTCTCGACACCCTCACTCTATGAATCCCTCCCCGGGCAGCTCAGCGAGTAATCTACATAATGAGAAATTCAGCGTGTCATCACTGATAAAAAAATCAAACACATTTTTATCAAAAGATGCAAGTGAGGATAATCAAGTTCCAGACAAAACTGATGCTGTGAATGGGAAAATGTTCCTGTAATTATTATCGCTTGTGCTAATAAGGATGGGGTGGTGTGGTCAAGATAATGACGGCGATGTCAGTATAAGTCTTGTAAAAAAGGACTTGTTTTTCTCCAGTGCCCTCGCATCTGTTTCAGTTCGAAACTTTCATTCCGTATATGAAAAATGACTATACTTTTGTAGAGCATGTTAATTTTATCTATTTAGTTTACTGAACCAAACAAATCGGATCATCACGAAAACTATTTCACAACAACACTACACTGTGGACTGTAAGCAGTGCAAGAAATATGTCATATCTCTCTTTTTTTTCGCTTAAAAATATTTCCACAGGCCTGTGGATCTGTTCTCACGTGACATACCGTGTGAAAGGAATATCNTTTTCTCACTGATGCTTACTCCTCATTCACCACACCTCTCTTCCCCCTCCTCCCATTCCATGTGTATAAGCTACAGGCAAAAATCTACGTCTACAGTATTACCAACTATTTCTGGTTGAAAGAGCTCATTCCCTCGCACCATTACGGAGTAATTGCATTCCAAGAGAGTTCCCAATAAATCTTTGGCGAGAACAGAGTACTAAGAATGAAGACAACACAAAAATAAAAAAAGCTGCATTGTCTGGTCCTGATGCACCTTCAAGAATCTGCACCTGAGACGCAGACATAGTGAAGAGTGGCCGTGTGTGTGTGTGTACAACTGCCAAAAGTATTGACCGGCTCGCTAGGAGGCGAAAGTCTCCTGTGGAATTCCGAAGACGTCGGGAATTCTGGACTCATCTGAAGGCCACGATCTTGAGATGTCTGAAGGTGAAGGGAAGCCTTTTCCTATTGTAAGAAAGAAGAAGTGTATGTTGAGAGATGGGGACAGAGATAAATGAGGAGAGAGAGAGAGAGAGAGAAAAGAGAGCGACAGAGAGAGATGGCGAAGGACAGAGGACGGCTGAAGGGAACAGAGTCGTTCAATATGCATGAAACATGCCTGGGCAATATTCCTTCGGTTCACTCACGCTCACGCCCACACCCGGGGCAATCACACTACGGAATAGTAGTAACACTGAAAATAAAATATAAGAAAAAAAAAACAAGTCTCGAATAGCCACCTCCCAGCCTCCAAAATAAAGAAAAAAATATAAGAAAAGACAGTAGGGATAGTGGCCTTGTAGAAGTCGCGACCTTAATGAATAGAAATATCGCAGCGCTCGGACATTCTTCCTTTCGCATCTCCTCCATACGCCCCTTTCATTCCACCCCCTATAATTACATAGGACAAAGAAAGAGTGTGAGTTTTGGTCGTGTTGTTGACAAAGAGGGAACATTAGATCTGAAACAGGCATTACACCCATGTCTCTGACATATACCCCATTCCCCCCCCNCCCCCCCCCACACACACACACCTCCCATCAAAAAAAAAAATAGGATATTAAAGGGAGTAGATGTGATGGTCCTGTACATAGCTAGACAAAACAAAATCTAGAACAGGCTCAAGGCTCTGAAAATCACCCCCCCCCCCNCCTCAAAAATCCCCTTTTCCATATACAAAAAGAAAATAGAAGGAGTAATGGGCGTGCAGACAGCGAGACAAAACAAGATATGGATGAATAAGAACTACTCTAGATAACAGGCATCCATCACACAGGGCTAGCTCGAGTCCCAATCGCAGCGGGGTCCAATCAGAGCTATCTATCATACTCACTGTCCTATTATACTTCCGGCATAACTGAACGTCACAGCATAGCCGGGATTGTTGTGAGAGAACGTGGAATTGACTTAGATGGCCCGTCTGATGATAGCGGGTACTGACCCGGAACACACAGACTCATCTCGTGCATGCACGGCCAAAACGTTTCGCACAGCCCTGACCTCATCAGACCTTTTTTGTGTGGCAGTGGCGGGCAGTATCATATATCCCAGTATCGACATTTTCGATATTCATCAATTTCACTAAAGGTATCAAAACTGAAAGTCTGCAGTTTTGATACCATTTCAATTCTTTAGATGTAAGCGACGAGAGTTTGACTTAGACTATTTTATCCTTCAGCAGAATTTTTAGAAAAAAATGTCGGAAGGTATGGGAAGGAATTGACATACCCGCCTTGTCTGGAGTATTAGAATCGATATTTTAATTAACAGAGCATGAGGATTGAGTATCGCAGTTCATAAAAATTCAGGTATTGGCCATCACTACACTTCGACGACTTTCACGCTTCCAGATCTTGGCTTATACACACAGATACTAGATGGATACCATTGCCTCCAATCTCATGGAATCGAAAGTCCCTGCTCTAGTTTTAATGCCCTGGTCCTTACAGTTGCAGAAGCCTAAACGGTAAAAAAAAAATTCGAACTTATGAGAGTCAGCAGTAGCAGAGTGCAGATAATCATCAATTATGAAACCTCACCGCGAAAGTGGTGAAATTCAGCCCTGACTTGAAAAAACAAATGTCGCAGGCAGTATTTTTCAATAGCTTTAGAGTATTACATTTGTATGGGCCTGTGACCTGTAAAAGAAGTCCAAATTTCAACCCTTTTCATCTAGATTAAAATTGTGAAAAATCTAAATAAAGGAGCCTAACTTTAAACAGTATATAATTTGAGCACAGTGATGGCACCAGCCCTGCAGACTAGCCTTGAACATATCGGAACATTCCTATCATTCGAGGAGAAAATTTCATTAAATACAGTTAGGCTCCTGCAATCTTATGAGGAGATAAAACCCTCAAACTATGACACTATCATCATTATTACTATGATGCTTGCCAACAACATCTCAAAAACGTAAAAGAGTTCAATCAACTGACTTGAAATTTCCTGAGCACGCCACTTCTAGGATAACAAACATGTAGGTACTGTAGAAAAGCCATGATGATTACATTATCTGAAAATATTCTTCATTATGTAAACCCTCTTTAGCTTTCCTCACAAATGCAGCCCAAACAATGTCAATACACGTAATTCCCTGAAAGCACACTCTGTCACCAAGTATACAAGGGTCAGACTAGTACAATGCCATCTTGGCTTCAAAACAAAGCAGTGTGCCAAGTCTGCGAGAACATGAATTAACACTTATTAAGTTATCACTGGCAAGAGAGCATTCATTTTCCCCCTCTAATTCTACGGCTTTTGCCACTGTTCCCTTCAGGAAAAAAAAAGGATAATGTGTATTTTAACATCTTTTTTTGTTTATAATCTATTATATTAGCTGCACTGCATAAACATGAAGATAGAATGATGGTAATAAACACTTGTTTAACATGGGAGTTCACCTCTCCTTATTGGATCTATATATAATTTTGCTCCTGACCACAAACAAGTCATACATTCGAATTTATGGACGGGACCTTTCGAATTCGAAGGTTAGTGGGAAGAGTGTGGGAAGGAGGCACAAAAGTTACGAACGATTTTCATACATTAAATTTCTCTTTCTTTCTTTCTTTCCTTCTTTCTTTCTTTCTTTCTCCTTAACTTTATAATATGTAATAAGCAGGGGAAATAATTACATTGCCTTTCTTGTCAAGCATTCAGGAGGGTCCACAACTGCTTAAACTAAAACGGTACAGACATGTCTAGACCATGCTGTGACAAGGTCTTTGCTCACCGACACTTTGATATGCTTCAGACTTTTAGAATAATATAGTGCTCTGTTTCCTGCTGTCTGTTCTTTGTTTATTTCATAAGTCGTTTTAACGAAAGCAGACATTTATGACGCGAACTACATGTATTATGCCCAGTTAACAAAACGTTGTTAGTGGAAGGCTTTTCTCATTAAAAGAAGAATTCTGACAATTACTCACTACCCCTGAAATGAGGGTGACTCACATCTAGGTCATGACCGCAATGTGTCCTTGACCTATTTTCCATCCCAAACTGCTGATTCGAAAGGGGTGGCTTTGAGAATTCCTTGAGAATCTGTATTATATCATGCTCCTTGAAAATGAAGATGGATCTTCTAGGAGTTAGGCCATAACCACCAGTAATCCCACACCCTTCTGTACCTTCCGACCTTCAAAACTGGGATGAGCCATAAGATCTTATGACCACCTTTATATGTTATTGTTTTTCTTCCTTTAACGTGTCTCATGCATAATAATAATGTGGAGCTCCATATTAAGTATTCATTTAATAACGCTGTGTCATTAAGTATGAATTTCGCATGCACGTATTAATTATCATCCAATCATTACATTTTTTAGATGTAGCTCAATATCACGTATACCTCAATAATTAATAAGTAAACTTTTTCTATGCACCAAGAGTATGTCATATATATCAATGTTTCACTGAAAAAAAACATACAGACGTCAATGATTAAATTTTGGAGCTGCACTTTGCCGAAAAACGTCATCATGCATTCACTTGAGAAGAATATGATCAGGTGTAAAAGGTACGTCGCAACAGGCTGCTGTGCTCGTTACTTCTATGAGCTAAAAACAGATATTCACCAAATGTATTTATAATTACTTTCATATTCCAAAAAGACCAGTTCTGTAAATAGCATTCTCGGCCTCCCATGAAGAATAAGAGAATACTGCCATCTTAAATGCAGCAAAATCAGTTCCATAAATGAACACTTTCACAGAATCTGACACTTAATACTACTTGAATGATAGCGCTTAAATACAAACACATGTTTCTGTATTATCTTGGTATGTCTGACATGGTAAACAAAATTCCCAAAACGTGTGGGGGCTAGAGGTGTTATCTTCATAACTATTATGCAGCTTGAGAACTTCGTTGCGTTTGTGTGAGGCCATTTTGCCAGGCATGTAATGATTTTAGAATGAAAATATGAGTGTTTGCAAGAGAATGCCAAAAGGGACCACTTCATCTAAAATTAAGTTACGAGACTTCAACATAAACATGGACAAACAACTTCTGTGTGCATTATTATGCATATGCATCAGCGCGTCGTAATATGTTTACAGGTATGCACCCTTCTCAGCTATTATGCAAATTTATGTATAGCACCATGATCAGACTAATGTTATTTCCGTCATACAAAAGATGACGAATTACGCTAAAACTGTTTCTTTGCGCATTGTAAAACTCCCTTGTTCGGTAGCAAATCATGTCCAAATTTTGCAGGGCGCCATGCTTGTTTACGAGTTGTTGCACTGAGGATTTAGATTCCGTAGGAAGGTTGTAGCTTAGGCAACATTTTGAAAAGAACAGCGTGTTGAAATATACTAAACTGCAGTTGTTGGCGTCCATATGAATGATGTCACTACACTGTGCTGTCGCAGAGACCTAAGATCAATTTAGATTGTAATGAAATAAGAAAGGTTCATGAGCAGAAATGTCTTTTTCTGAAAGGTATTCTAACCGTGACACACGGTCTGGAATTGTGGATATCCGATAGAACCATGACTTATACCGCCATCGCTGCACTCAATCGTCAACCTGCTCTTTGTAGCCGTTATGGACAGGCGAAACGGTATACCTGATAAAAAGAGTGACTTTGTTCTAAAGAGAGTACTGTATTTCGTGAGTTCGAAGCCGTTTTTCCTGGTAAAAAAACTATACTTGAATACATGAATAAAACTGCTCTGGGAGAAAATATTGTACCTCTCCACTGGGGGATCGTTTTTTTTTCCTTGTGTATGTTTGGTTGGGGTGGGGAGAAGGAGGCGAGGGATGTTGGATACTTAAGAAAGAACGAAAAAGAACAAGAAATCAGATTGTGCGCTCAGTATGTTTACAAACAACTAGGGAAGAATCAAAACACATCAACAAAACATTACATAACAATGAGACGTGAGCCAAAGAAGTCGCCAGTCAAAGTAGTTTATGACATTAGGACAACAGAAAAGAGCACACAGTCAAGAACGCCAGTTGCCGGGACGCATAAAATATATTAAGTTCGCTACAATCTCCCTAAATCTATACTAAATGTGAGACGATATGATGGTCTCGGGAACAACAACAACAACAACAACAACAACAACAACAACAACAACAACAACATTCGTTTATGTCTTGTGATCCAAGTTTATAATTAATATCACGGAGAATAAATGTCCGCCCAGTGGGGATATATTTGACACTCTACTTAATGATCTCTTTCCAACAGTACTGGCAAAAACAAAAAAATAAGACATCAGACCTTGACAAATGGCTTACATCATTCTCCGAGGCTTGACAGAACAGCTGAAGCTATGGGGTGGAACTGTAAATACTAAACCGTCAATTACCCCAGGGAAAAAAAAAGATCCCCCTTCATAACTGAGTGATTTAGCCACTTCCTAGTTTTTCCTTCGGGTGACAGGAAACACGAACTTTTGATAAACGAGGAAAGGTTGTTTTCCATATTTTTGTGGCATATTTTGAGCTGGCTGACAGCGCGTTGAGTAATTATCTCTATGAAAGACAAACACAACGTGAGTATGTTCCCTGATTCGCGCTAGTTTTCCTTAAGCATTTTCCGCTTCAAAACTGATAATTTGTGCACGGTGTGATGACATCATTCGGATATAATTATGATACATGTTTAGTAAAGAAAACCTTATGCACAAATGTGAACATTGTCCGTAGTATCTTAATATTTATAATCACAATCACAATACATAATGCGGTTTGTAATTCTCGTATGCCGGGTTGTGCCTGCTTCACACTATTATTCTCCCAGCAGGCTTGATCCCTCTAGGACTTTCCCGACTTCATTTATTATAATAGGCGCTGATCACTAGCAATCTGACAATATAGTCCGCTGCCTTTAGCCAGGTACTCATTTAACAGACGGGTGGACCGGGGCAAAAATATGAATGAGATGCTTCCCCAAGGCATTAACAACATGATCGTGGCTGGCATTCAAATTCACGAACTTTAACTTTTGAATCCAGCACCGTAACCACTCGGCCACGCTACTTCACGTTTCTCCCGAATATTCTCTCTTCCTCCTCCCCCCTTCCTCTTTTCTGGCCCTCTCCTCCCAAATGAGGCAAAAGAATGAGCAGTCTCCATTGCTAATAAAGATAAATGAGGAGAATAATGTTTTTCTGCTGGTGCCAAAAATGCTCTCACTATCCAATTCCCGAGTTGTCACCTTTATGGCGGCTTTATGAATGGTGTAAATGGAACAATGTGTTTGATCTTGGCTGAACATGGGTTAACACTCTCCTAACTCTGAATGCTTAACATGTAAAATTATGGAAAGCACAAGGTTCGACATGAATGTGGGACGTGGAAAAACATCTCAATAGCTGCTCAAAGCAACTAGCAGTAGACAATAGCATCAGCATAAATAACGACGAGTGCAAAGTCATATTTACTTAATAGCTTTACAGAGTATGCATGAGGAAACAGTGCCAAAGTACCTTTAGGCAGGAAACTAGGAAGATGCTTTGGGCTTATGAGCTGTTGTCAGAATTATTATGTTTTTTCGTTACTTTTCCTTCTTTTTGGTACAACTTGCTGCTGGAGGGTATATTTTGCATGGTTCTAATTTTCGCGAAAAGTGAAAATGGTTATCGCAAGGATCTAATTTTCGTGAGCCCCTTATGACGGTTTTGACTTCTGTACGAAGATCACATAGATACAGGTCAGTTGTGCATAATTTACTGCCCTTTTTAAAAAAAAAAATATTGAACGAAACTTTATATTTCGCAGGAAGTAATTTTCGTGAAACAAGCTGCACTGCCAAATCCGTGAGATTTATATCCTCACAAGGATAAAAAAAAAAACACTTCTACAGGACTTGTTCGCCTTACTGTTCAAAGGCTCAACTTCATGGCACAAGTGTTAGGCCCGTGCTCAGTCTTTCTTCGCATAACCCTGCCAGGAGTCTTTCTCTGATTTGGCCACGTATAGCTGATCGATTCTTGTTATTTTGTCTATCCCATCCACCTGACTAGACTGCAGCTCTCCGCAGTCCCTCTTCTACACCCCTCTTCTACAGTCTTAGCCCTGCCTTTTTTATTTTTGTTTGTTTGTTTGATATTTGGTCTTAATAATATACAGCGTATTGTCTAAACTATTACCAATTTTATCTTTTTTTTTTTTTCTATGGAAACATCTTGGATGAAACTGAGCCAGACAGCCATCGGCAGACGGTCAGCTCGTGTGGACGCTTATTCAGAAACGGCAAAAGAAAACCAAACGAATCCCATTTTATTTGCAAATAAGGACATACAATATGTGTTTGGAGCACAGGTCAGCCCGGACCCAGAATGTAATGTCTGTGAGTCATCATCACAGTCGGAGGACTGCAATCGCGTATGGCTTTGACTTGGTTATCTCAGTTTAGACTAGGTGGTTTTTTTTTCTTTTTCTTCTTCTCCTTCTTGACTTATCACGCCGACTGGCATTAGACGATCACAGACATTCACTTCAGTCTGTCAGTAAACTACTCATCTCAGCAGTTCTCCGTGCTTTACGCCTCCATCCAAGTTGCTAGTTCATCCAGAAGTTTCTCTCTGTGTCTTCTTCTGGACTTATTACGCCGACTGGCATAGACGATCATAGACATTCACTTCAGTCTGTCAGTAAACTACTCCTCTCAGCAGTTCTCCGTGCTTTACGCCTCCATCCAAGTTGCTAGTTCATCTAGAAGTTTCTCTCTATGTCTTTTTCTTCGCCGTTAGATCCATTAGAATGGCAGTCGACCCTTGAGTCCTCACTTGACTTAGATGTTTGCAGTAGGCGGGAAATAATAAGTATAGACAACATGCCTTTCGTTTATTATGAATTGCACAACAGTTCAAAGAAAATGTCTATTTGTTTTGGTCTTTATTAAGACTTAAGGGTTAACATTCCAGGTTTGCCTGTAGTTTGGAAACTCGCCTCGTATTTTTTCGGCTGAACAAAACACTTCGCATAACCGACTGTAAAGAAACCATGCTCCTGCTGGGCGGAGATAATTAAATCAGCGTTATCCTCAGCACACTTGACAATTATAGTACACGAGATGTACAAGTTAGATAGGACACTTGAATATATGATAGATGATCACAGGCCTTTGCGTCACACACACAAACAAAAAAATTGGATCAACAACAAACCGAACGTTGCTCCAAGTCTGCAAAGAAAAAAGTATAAGAAATGAATCCGATAGACACAAGATGAAAATGATATGCTTAATGAGAAACAGCACCAGTGTTGAAAAATAACACAAAAGTACATACACCAGAAGAAACGTGAATGCAAGGAAAGAACTGCAGACACTTAGCAGTTACTGAAGAAGATGCTGATATGTGGCTGCCCCAGTCATTGACACCGTTCTTAACCTGACAACACGGCGATGACATCAGACCATGCATCATCCTCAAGCACTCCCCACTGTGGATCCTCACAAATAACTATGAGATTCTCAAGGACATGTGATGCCTCGTACTGCATTGCTTAGTGTAGTCTAGTCTAGTCCCTATTTCTTCGCAGCCTGTTGTATGGCTCAAAAAGTTCGTGCCTTCGCTAAAAAAATGTGTGAAGTTTGATAAAATAAACACATTTGGCGTAATATAAAATAAAATAGGGTGTAAAGTGAAGAGAGACATGGCTGAATACGCTGTGTTCACTTCGTCAAAGTTCACGCATTTTCTGAGCCAGGCCACGAACTTTTTGATCCATCGTCGTAGATATATTATTAACTATTCATCAATGTGTTTAGATATGTGGATATTTTCGTACCTACATGTATTACAATACTTGAGCGAATGAAAATAGAATCCCACGCGCTCGAACACTGTACTCCTCGCAAAAGCCTCGCATAGTCATAGTACTGCCCTGGTCTCGAGCCCCTTACCTTCAAACCAAATGTTACTCACGACCTCCATCACTTCTGAAACTCGGAACTATGGACTAATACCTTAGAATTCGATATCGTGAGGTCTCTTATACACTTATTATCATTCTTATTACTGTTGTTGTTATTGCTTTTGTTGTTGTTGCTGCTGCTGCTGTTGTTGTTGTTGTTGTTGTTGTTGTTGTTGTTGTTGTTGTTGTTATCACTCATAAGGATGTGCTGGATGGCGCGTAATATCTGTGATCACGTGAGTCTTGGGCCTAACACATGACGGAAGTGATCAAAATCCAATGCCTGTCTTAATTCCGGAGAAAATGTCATGCGCACTGACGTCAGTTAATGGCACTGACCCCGAGGACGTACAACCCAAGCATTTTCAGTCCGTGCAGTTATCCTAATTATTTGCTCTCTGGAGTTGTTCCTTCAGGCTGACCGCGCCAAGCGCGTGCCTGTGATCTAGGGAGGAACATTATTAATGCTCGGTCAATACAATGGAAACACGTACACATGTTGGTTTAAAGTCTCCGGATGGCACGGCCCTAAATGGTATTAACAAATATAGGTAGAACTCAGACCCGCTAGATAGTGGGAGGAGGGGGAGAGTTGTAATAAAAAGAAACGTGGCAGAAGATGGGGCTGACGGACAGATGCCCGAACTGATGGACCGCTAGGGAGGAGAAAGCAAGTAGCTAGCGGACACACTGACAGGCAAACAGATAAGTTGACAGTCAGACAGACAGACAGACAGGCAGGCAGACAGCCAGCTAGACAGACAGGCAAACAGACAGACAGACAGACAGGCAGGCAGGCAGACAGGCAGAAAGACGGAGTGCCATATAGACAATCACAGATGAACCGAGGATGAGACAGACAGATATAACAATAACTCACTTTATTCATTAACGCGCTTGACGGAACCTCCATAAAAATGTGCAACAATCTGTACATGACTTTTGAAGAAACGTTTCTAGCTCGCTACAAGAAGAGGGATGCATGATGCATGAGAAAGACAGGCAGAGAGAGAGAGAGAGAGAGAGAGAGAGAGAGAGAGAGACAGACAGACAGACAGACAGACAGACAGACAAGAAGCAGACAGACAGACAGACAGACAGACAGACAGACAGACAGACAGACAGACAGACAGACAGATATGGAAAACTTAAACTACGCATATCTCCTGGAAATCCTTGAAGCAGATATGACGAAGATGACAACTCATGAACGCGACTTAAACATAGTTCTTGAAGTGGCTGCTCATCATCCCACTTTGTTGGCACTTAGCACAAGGAGTCTCACACGCAACTGATCTCGCTCACTCCTAAATCCCGAACAGCAGTAGGTAAGCGGTAAGTTGCCATTCACCTTCCTCAAAACGTAACTTGAGAGAACCAGAGCGTGGAGACAGTTGGCGTAGTCTGCACGTGATATTAGATAAACAATCTGTTGTTTCACGCCATCAGCAGGCTAATAACTACAGCATCACCTCTTCGTTCATCCGGTTTATCTGCCTCTTTAACCTTTTCTTGCATGCTAAAGAATTTTTTCAGTGATTTTTGGCGAAGGCAGTCCCAAATATATTCTTACCTCATTTCCTCCACATGGATCCTAGATTGCGATGTAACGATTAACCGAATATTTTTCGTGCCGTTCGGCTGTTTTCTTGGACAAACAAAAATATTATGTATCTTATCTCCCTTACTTTTCCTTCTTCGGCCTTCGCTGTCTCCCCCAATACACCTGATATCCCAAAATAACACTGCATTATTTATATATTTATTTATTTATCCGTGAAAATGTCTGTTCCAGTTGTTACGGACGAGCGTGACATCCTGAGAAAACAATCATCTCATCACGTTTATAATCTGATCTCGTGGCATCTCATGCGGCTGCTACTGCTGCTGCGGCTGCTGCTGTTGTTGTTGTTGTTGTTGTTGTTGTTGTTGCTACTGCTCCTTTTCCTTGTTTCATAAACATGACCGTTTATACTGATAAGGTCATGTTAAGATTAATCAAAACACAAACAAACAATAAAACCATAGCGACCTCCTAAGGGAACCTTCATAAGGGCTTGCAAGTCTTCAAGAGGGTGTGGAGGTGGAAAGAAGTATCCTTTCCTGATACGGCGAGACATAATCTTCATATTGTATCAAATTTAAGTAGATGTATGTTCATTATTTCCGACGACGTCTAGCAAGTCTGCCTATCTCACGATATACAGAAAGGGGGAAATAAAACGCCATAAAAAGTGGAAAGGGAAATCACTTGGCATCGAGGTGTATAGCAGAATATAAGGGTCTTTTCCCTATAGGGGGGTTCACACAGTTCCACTTTTAATCCATATCGGAATCAAAAAAGACATTCCAAATTTCCTTTTCCGATATTTGTTCGTATTCTGCCTCCTGAAAGGGAATAGGATTGGTTCTAATTATTCATTCGCAGCAAAAACAAAAACAAAAACAAAAAAAAAGGGTGACGAAATGACAGAGCAATTTACCGCTCTTTCCGAGGAAAAGCATAATTATGTCCTTTGAAAAGTCGAAGATCTTCTGCAGCAAAGTTGCAAGGCAAAAGATTTGAACGGAAACGTGGAATTTGAAGACAGCTGTCTACGATAAGTATTTATTTCAGTGTTTAGTTTAGGCCCATAGAAGTCTAGATGAGTTATGTAGCGCTTTCTCGTGGAAAGTAATCTACACCATAGCAAATGCACCACTTTGCGTGCGGTCTCCGTGCGCTGCTTGGGTTTTCAGAATCATTCTTGGAGTTGTGGCTAAGCGGTGGATATTTCCATGACACACTCCAATATTTAGCAGTCGAAATACGAACGGAAACTGGAACGAGTACACTCCCTTTAAAAACCGGGAAGAATCACCCAACCTCCGAGAGTCTTCGAGTATGATCTGCTGTCCAACGACACAATGAACAACTTCATGACGATGATGATGATGATGATGATATATATTCCCTTCAGCTGTGAGCAATACGCTCTTGTCAGCCCATTGCCTCTCGAACAAATGTACATGTGTTCCTCAGTTGTGTTGTTGATGTGAATATGTGTTGTCAATGATTGGGGGTTGTGGAAAAAAACAATTTCAAAATAATAAACCCAGTTTGGTTTATGCATAGAGTTTATTATTTTGAGATGTTTTTTTTTCTTCATGACGATAACCATCATCATGGTTTCTCAAGAGGGGAGTAGCTCTCTGACCTCTCCTGCACTGAGGGACCAGGTCGGTCCAACCTTGCCCCTAAAAACTGTTATCCTCTTTCTCCACCCCCTCCCCAAATCCCAAACACACACACATACACACTTTCTAGGCTATCATGCTGGAATCTTTGGACATCTCTGTCGCCAGTGTTTATGTTCCCTGGTGAATCAAATAACATTCCAAGATCTGCTTGACCTTGCGCTTAATTACCATGGTCAATATCATGCCAGTCTTCAACACTGCCTGGCGACCCTCCCTTTCGGAATCCCTCTATCGCTCGACAACGATAAACAATCGCGCCAACCCCGAAGACCACCCGAGCGCAGGCACAAGTCCGTCATTTCGTCCTGCTCAACTTCTAATCTACGACTCACGAACAGACGAGAGGCAACAGGCAAACCAAACAAAAAAGAAACAAACTCAAGAAATCGCAAGCTATCAAGAGTTTGCTCTGCCACCAGGGCGTCTGCTGTTATCATTCAGATGTCAACTCAAGGCTATTTCGGGGGGAAAAATGCTGGCCGTTTCTTAAGACTCCAAAGAACTGGTGAAATATTTATGAAATTGTGAAGTTTCGTGTTACGATATGAGAATAGCCATGTCCTGGTGTAACATGTCACTTCATTCGTATGTTGCTTGTAAGATAGCACCTGTTACGTGGGAAATCCTGTCACCAAGACTCTGACACCCGAGCTGAGATACCCAAAGCCCTGTCTTAGGCGGGCTTGTTTAGAAACAAGGAGCGTTCTTTTTCTTTCTTGGGACGGAGAGACTGAGGGAAGGGAAGAAACAAGCTAGGAAATATCAATATGTGCCGTCAGACATGGTCGTATTAGCGTCAAAGCTTTCATCAACAGAATTAATGTGCGCGTTTCTGTGCTGAGCGGAAGCTTGTTAAGGAATCACACTTTCTGTTCACACCGCTCTCAATTATTTTGGCGTTCTGTTTCTATTTGTAATCTAATTCGAGTGTTGTTTATATTCTTCAAATGCTATGTTTAATTAGAACCGATTAAAAAAAAAAATTCAAACAGTGATACGATCCTGACGCAGTGGAAGGAAATCATGGGAGTTCCATCAACAGAGACGTGGGTTGACGAGGGGTTGCAGTGCAACCGGCTTAGAGGATGAGGCGGTCTTAAAACCCCATGCGCCTTCCATAAATCACCTCCAACATAGATGACGATATACGATGGCAGCGTTAAAGATAGACAGGTTCAGATCAGATTTAGAAGTAAAAAAAAGCGGGCTGGCAGTAGGCGAAGTGGATAAACAGAAACCATACCCATCCCAAAACATTAAGGAAAATGGATCACCTGGGGCAAGAGAAACACTAGATCATCACAGCATCAAAGTTAGAAAAGAGATCAAAGAGACAGCCAGTTCTCTTGCAGGGTGGGCGAAACGTTGCCAAATTCAAAATTCCCGAGTGCTTTTAACAGTCTTTTAACGCCTCCTGATCTATAGTGTCGGGCGCCAAAAGTTACAGTCAAGCCGTCCTGGCCCGAAATTTGATGTTATTGTCTGACATTTCGTGATGAACCTGTGGTTCTGAAGTAACCTTTCTACTAGATTAGAATATGGTAAAAAAAACAGAAGTACAGGGTCTGATATTACCGACCGTCAGGATTTTACCCGAAATTTAAAGATCCAGACTGCATCATGTTTCGCCATCGCTTTACGACGACTTGTTTTCCGAGACGGTCTGTCCAAGTCACACTTACAGTGATGAGATTATTTGAAGCTCTCATGTCAGAAATTCCAACGACATAGATTCAAAACTGAAAAAACAACAACAACAACAACGAGGAAGTCGCTATTTCAGTCTCGCGTTTTCAAGGTTTGGGGAGAGGAGGAGTATGAAACACCATTCGTCAAGGAAAGTGGGAATGGAAAGAGCACCTTAGGGCATGCAGGCTACGTGCTACTCCCCTTATTATTACACTAGACAATGTTTGCGCAAAAATACTTCCAAAGAGAAAATGAGACTTCTAGAGTAAGACTATCTAAATACATGCTGTAAACACTTTCGGCAACATTTTTCGTGTAAATGCCCTAGATGAATGAACTACAGGTAACTCTTCGAGAAAATGACTCTGATGACTGCTAACCAGATGGGTGGCCAGCTAAACAACACCAACACACCGTGGTCATTTACAACTGAACTTCGATCAATGTCAGTATCTTACAGCTTAGAAATTATCTCTGCACTACTGGACACCAAGTACGAAGCAATAAAAACACGACTTTTTAAGCTACGTGAGAAATTCGACAGAATTTTGAAATGATAGCAGGTTAAAGGTCAATGAACGAGACAAAACATCCTCCTCAGGGTGAATACTTTCTCTAATATTTTCTGATAAAACAACCTATCTTTGCCAAAGCTGTTTTTTATGGTATTAAGTGGTTCTGTTTAAATATAGCTCTTTGCCTCGCAAACATTCTCGTCTAATTTCTGTTCCTATATCAAGGGTATTCGCATTTTTACAAAAAAAAAAATTCTGTTGGAGAGAATACTGACATAAAGATAATGAATATGCAACAAAAAAAAGTGATTTTGTCCGGAAAACAAACATAATAAGCCCTTTTGTCAGATGACGTTCGCTCTCTGGTGACACAGATCACGGGTTCCCAAATTGTAAGCCTCAGACCCCTGACGGAGATGCTAGACAAATTCTGTTTGGTGGGTCACATTCTCAGTTATTAGATAATACGATCAACGACTCCAAACTGTAACAAATCCCAGAGGTCACTAGCAATCGCTCTAAATCAAATATACGTAAGCATGAGACAAAACACCCAGAACAATTGGTAAATATTAGATGTTTACCAAATTACTTCAGACACAATAGAAACATGGTGAACTATAGGGAATTATCAAGAACTACAGGATCAAACACCTTAAAGAATTTATTTGCATTTATTAGGTTAATAATGTCTCGGTATAGACTAGTTTGTTTTTTTTTAGTTGTGCCTCTCTACGTTATGCTCATCAAATTGTATGTTTTAACTTAGTGTTTGCCCATATGTATGCTCTGTGTATTTGAACTAATAAAGTTATTGATATTATTATTATTGTTATTGCTATTGTTATTGGTAACAAACTGGAAAACCTAATGATAAATGAAGGTAGTAATGTAACACAAAGGGAGAATATTATAATTATGTAAATGGACTAGCCACTTGGATGGGCGCATAGAGCGCACGGGAACTGGACAATGTTTTAAAAACTGACAGCTCAGAGAGTACGTCCCTTCTCCGGGATCAAATAGACTTATTTCAGATATCCCGTGGATTCCACAGCACCCCGCAGCACACTGCTGCTGTCTGAGGTTCTGATACATGGCGCTGATAATGTTCACTGTTCTCGATAAAAACTGATCTTGAGATAGTCAGAGCTACATACGAGGCCTAGGCTGCGTTTCAGGGCTTGATGCTGCGAAACTCGCGGGATACCGAACTTTCTCTGAAAATCCGGACGCCGGCTCTGAGTGTTAAGTTGCGATACGTCACTCTGATGATGCATGAGGTGGTCAGCTTTCAAACAGAAGAAAATGACAGCGGAGATTCATGATCATCTTCGCCGATCGGTATGCCACTTGAGGTAGTAGTAGTAGTGGTAGTAGTAGTAGTAGTAATAGTAGTAGTAGTAGTAGTAGTAGTAGTAATAGTAGTAGTAGTAATAGTAGTAGTGGTAGTAGTAGTAATAGTAGTAGTAGTAGTAGTAGTAGTACTAGTACTAGTAGTACTAGTAGTAGACATATTCGTAGTAGTAGTGGTAGCAGCAGCAGCAGCAGCAACAGCAGCAGTTGAAGAAAAAGAAGACGAAGAAAGTATATTTGAAACCTATTTGTTATCATTCTTAACCCCCGCAACGACGCAAAATGACGGTAGGCACGTTCCTTTGTATTGATTACGGGGAACTGCAAATCATAAATCTATTACACTGATTTACATATGCCTTCCTCATCAGAAACAAAAAATTTGGGAGACAGAAAGTTATAGAACACTGTGATACAATGACAGAGGATTTAAATAAAATGTACAATTTTAAACGAGAAAGCTGGAACAGATGTATCTGAGCGTGAGGTATCTCCGCATGCTGAGTTTCGTCTTTCCTACACTTGCAGTTTGTTCTGTTGCATGGCACGTTAGTGTTTAAATCCCTTATGCCCTCCCACACCCTCTTCCCCCTCCTCCGAAACCCCATATGGTAGTTTAAGTTTCTAGCTACTTTGTTTCAGAGAAGGAGATTAGGGAGCCGGCCACCAGATACCCACCCTCTCCGTCCACAAACACACAGAGAGCAAAGCCGAGAGAAAGAAAAGGCTGCAACCATCTGGTGCCATAGCAATATTTATAATTCAAAAGCTTGACGGGCCACTTTTTAAGTTATCTTTACTTCAAAGGAAGAGAGACCATCAAGTCTATCTTCAGACTCCATTTATTTCGCCCAACGGGAGAGAGATAGAGAGAGAGAGAGCGAGAGAGAGAGAGAGAGAGAGAGAGAGAGAGAGAGAGAGAGACAGACAGAGAGAGAGAAAGACAGAGAGACAGAGAGAGAGACAGAGAGACAGAGAGAGAGAGAGAGCGAACGAACAGGCTGAAACCATCCATCTGGAGCCATCNCAAACTAAGCGAAGGAAAAAAAGCTGAAACCTTGTGGAGCCATTACGTTATTCCTAACTCGCAATCTTTCTTTTTTTTGTTTTGTTTTCAATCAGGTATGCTTGTGAAGTATTTGATCAGTGTGTTGCTAATCCCCGACGATACATTAACGTGTTTATTCTGTGCTGTAAGCTTCGCGACAGTGTGCGTTGCTAAGCTGCTTTAATTGCTGAATTGTTTCCATATTAAGATGAGATAAGGCTTATCTGGGTGGTAACCGTTGCTCATTCATTGGGCATTTGATCCGTTCTTTCTAGGCAAACGAAAGCCTGATCGTTAGAGCTGAGCCAAACTATGGTTGGTTAGTTAGTTGTTGGCTGGCCGGTTGGCAAGTTTTTAGTTCTCTACGCGAGCCTCACATTTTGGAATATCTTGCGAGCAAATCGAAAAGAAATTGTAATTAATATGTTATCATATTCTAAGCCAAACTAACTAGTCAGTAATTCTCTTTGATTTATGAGGTCATGGGCCTCATGCTTACAATAGTCACAGAAGAAAGCCAAGAAAAGCACTCATTAGTTCATTAGTTACACTTCACGTCAGCGCTTTTGAATATCGAGCTATATTATAAGGCAATGAACATTAGGCGAGGGATCTTTCAGTAGCACTCACACACTTTTACCATTTGATTTCTTAGAACGAACTTGCCATGTGGTTCACAGACCTAAGAGAAGGAATAAAAACAAAATGATGAGGTACTCTGTTACAACAGAATCTCAACCAAAAATACTAAGGCAAAGGAAGTTTCCAATTCTGGGCAAGCCAAGATGGCTGTCACCATTGTGGAACAGCAAAGAATTAATGCACCATTTGCTTCAATTATCAGCATAGACATATCACCGTTGATTCTTGCCACATCTTCCTCTGGCACGAGGCGGTTGATAAAAAGTTCCAATAACAAATTTGAGACCGTAGATAGTTGTCGCCATGTTGCCGAGCTCTCATTTCCGGTCTCCGCTAAAGTCTTCACATTCCTAACCAACTTCTAGTAGGTGTGCTCACTTCTTTTCCTCACCGTGACTGGCGCGCAGCAATCAAAAACGTGATTATGACCCTGGTTGTTGGGGTAGGTTTAGGGTGACACAAAATTTGTTAGCTAAATTCCACTATCTACGCTGCTCGAATCTGCGGTGCATCTCTTTTAGCAATGAATAAATTGCTCCGCAACGTTCATCGACAGAACACATGGACTAATACCCACTTCAAAATAATCTCGATATTTTCCTTGGTGTGTGATTTTAAACAAAAAAAACAACAACAACCCCAAAAACAGAGATAGCACTGATGACATTGTAATGGATTAAAAGGCACTTCACAACTAAAACGGTTTTTAATTACCGGAATGGTCTCGTTCCACCTGAGAATACAAAATGAATGTCACACATAGGATTTTTTGTGACGTGAACCGATAAAGCGATTCATACTGATGTCGCCCTTTTGACCTTGCGTCGATAGCTATCACTACAGTGATGGGTTCAGTAAATGTTGGGCTCTCTGTACTATGATGAATGTATCATCTGAATTTCATACAATAGTATTTCATCGGAGTAACAGAAAACTAGCGAGATACCTCGGGCCACTGAACTTTGCACAAACAAAAAAAGTGCAATTTTAATAATGGGTTTTGTTATTCTTTTCGAGCTATTTGTGAGGGTTTTACAATTCAAATTGTGGTTAGAATCCAATGTGAACAGCAGTTTTGAGTTAAGCTATGTCCTCTTACAAAGTAATTTTTTTGTTAATGTTGATGATCAAGCCGTAAGATTAATAGAGAATCACCGAGGCTCTCAAGAGAAATTAATCTGACCCGTATCTTAACAAAATGGGGTCAACACTAAGTAAAAATAATGAAGATAAATGGCATAAAAGCCCTTACAAGCAAGATGGGAGGATGATTTTTCAGGGCGTGGGAGTGAATGTAGAAAATGGGGCGGGGAATTAATGGTTAGGGATGATTCATTAATGTGAGGTGGGTGAAGACAACTGAGAAGGTGACCTAAATGGAGACAGAAAGTACTGACAGTTCTTAATCAGTCAACTCCAACAAAGCTCACTTCCGGCTTAAGCAAAAGGTAGACAAGAAAAGTAATGTGATTGCGTCATCAAATCTCGCGCCCCAAAGTAAAATCTACACTTTAAAAAACGCCAAAGTAAACAGACCATATCAGCCACTCATATTCTTCAGATATTAGAGATGTGGAGAGCGGAAGTAAGGCTCGTTTTAGCAGTAGCTTGTGATGCCAAATGATCGTGAATGCAAAAGAACAGAGAGTGGTCTGCTAGCCTGAAGAAAAAAGAGGAACATACCGACCACAAGAAGATAACGAGGCAGAACGTCCAAAAACTGGAGAGAGGAAGAGCAAAACAAAGAGATATTGGCGGAGGGGCGGGACCGCCAAAACAGCTGGAAGGCGACAGGAGCGGTGACCTGAAAGGTATTTCGAGTCTGTTACTGGGCGTGATTTAAACCAAAAAACATGGAGAATGTTTGGTGAACAACAACAGGCTAAATATGGAACGGGCCATACTGAATGAAAAGGACAAGAAGGGAGGAAGCAGGCAGCTTTTATGACTTTATGATCTCAACAATGAGCAGAAAAGAGCGTTGTTCACATGCATGGCACAATAAATCTGAGTACCGAGTCAGCAATCGTATGGGCAGCAATCAATAGCTGCGGGCCCAGTGCGGGCCGAGGGGTCATGAATTATGGACCCATTGAGGAGGAACGAGCTTTCACATGCTGACATCCCTTTTCTGATTTACACGGGTCCCCTGCAAGTACAGTCTGCTCACTGTCAGGCACGGGTTACGGCGGTCTCCTTGCCTCATATATTGTAATCATGTTTTCAAAACATTATTTCTCTTCTCTTCTCTCTTTCTCTCTCTCTCTCTCTCTCTCTCTGTCTCTGTCTCTCTCTCTCTCTCTCTCTCTCACACACACACACACACACACACACACACACACACACACACACAATCACTCTCTCTTGCTCACTCTCTCTCTCGTCTCTCCCTCTATGTTACACACCCATATTTCCGCATTTTCTCCCATGGCTGTCCACATCGCGCACGCTTCGAAAAGAGCATTGTTTCAAGAAACAAAGCCTCAAAGACAGACAGGAGTGGGCCCTGTGGGCGGTAACTACCTTGTCATCTCTAGGGCAATTCTTTGAAGAAGACTTTATAGATTATTAAATAACGAAAAAAAAATTACTTGTATTAATATGCAATGTTTAAGACGGCGACCTTTCATTCCCGACTCATCTCAGTATTTCCTTCTCCACTGACATCTAAAGTCGTCCCACTTGGTTACATCACCTCTGTCTGTTGAGGCTGTCTTCGCCTAAACTTCAGCGAACCTAATGTATTCCATGCAGAACACAGCTGAAATCTATACTCTCTCCTTACAACATACACCATAGAGAAAAGGGAAATATGGGAGACAAAAGAAAGAAACAAAAAGTAAACAGATTCCATATTCCCCCATTCATCCGCATTACTTATAATCATATTAACGAAGAAACCATTTTGGCTGTCAAAGAAATCCACTTGCATGAACTTGTTTCTGTTTGCTGGTAATTTGTATGGCAACATCCCATCCCAGACTACAGCACTCACGCAACCAGCCAGGGCAACCGAGCGACAGTTGATCTGCTGACAAACTCAATCCTCGTCAAGCTGCTGAACCATCCAGAGGTTAACTCAGGCCTGAGGCCGTAATTAAAGGTGAGCACCATGTAATCCCGCTGCATTCCAACACTGATGTATGCTATCGGTGCGCCCAGGTCACGCAGCCCGCTTGACCTCAAAATACGCAGTTCATTCTACGCCATAACTCATTAATATCATTGCATGATCTTCTGGGGTTTTTTTCCCTGTTTCTCTCTGTAAACATAACGATAGCAGCTAAATTTAGTAGGCTTTTTATTTTCGCATGTATCAAATTCCTAATTACTCCCCCTTCTTGCAACGTTCTTTCTATTTCTAACATTCAAGAAACTTAATTCTCTTCACATTTATTGACATGAAAATATCTGTGTCACGGCTTATTACGTAATTTTATGTACGACCATTTTCACCTATTCCAAGCAATTCTAACATTCCCTTCCTATATATCGCATTAAAACAAACAAACAAATATACAAACAAAATAAACAAACAAAACGTGTACATCTTTATTTTCTGACTGTCTGTCTGTCTGTCTGTCTGTCTGTCTGTCTGTCTGTCTGTCTGTCTGTCTGTCTGTCTGTCTCTCTCTCTCTCTCTCTCTCTCATACCCTTTTTTTCTTTCCTTCTCTCCCAGTCTTTTTTTCCTCTACCCCATCCTTTTGTTTCTCTTAAAACTCACGTTCCGTTACAATTAGTAACCTCATACGTGTCACAAAAGTATAAAATTGCACGTTGTTCCATATTGATTTTCCTTGCTCGCCACCATCAGACTACTTGTCTCAACTGGAGCTTTTGTTGCAGCCCTCGATACTGGACAGACATGGTTTATAACATTTTTTTTCAGAAGTCAGAAGAACGGTCATCAACAATTTACGACATGTGATGAATTAATGATTGAGGTGATCGGTGCTAAACCGGTACAGGAAATGCCAGGTTCTAGATTTTCATTACAAAACCCACACTGGACCGTGTTACGGCAGGCAAATTTTGGAAGCATTTTAGTCTTGATCACTTTTCAGCCTTGACCCATCGTACCAAAGTGCAGCCTCACCTGTTCGAAGCGCCGTCCAGCCCAGCCCAGCCCACATCAGCCCATCTGAGAATCAAGGAGTAACGCACCTCTGGCCCACTAATCTACATTGTAGAGCCATCTAGAAAGATGCGTAACGTCCTCATGAAGCTTCCTCCTTTTCCCCCTTCTCCCTCATCCCCTTTTCCTATTGCCTTCCTGAATAGCACCGTTCGATTGAGAGGTGAGCTAATTACATTGTGTAATTAACGCAGTACAATCCCAGGTAAGATACCTCCCGGCAAGGTGGCGCAGGAGAGAGGTTTTCTCAATTTTGTTGCAGCTGTGGATGGAGCTGCCACTGCAGTTTTCACCCCAAACTGCTGGACACTAGTGATACGGAGAAAGTCCTGTTTTGTGTGCAGAAAGTTCTAGGCCTACTTTGTGCAGAGAAAGCCTACTTCATGTGGTAATTCTACTTCATGCGGTTGTAGTCCTACTAGACATAGCCTTTTTCCACTGTTGACTACAATAGATTTTACATCTCCCACTGACTTAACAAAGTGTCCAGAGCCATAATATTTTCATACATATCCTTTGACTCTTCTTCCAAAGTTTGACACGCAGATATATGCCTCCTACGGCCAATTAGATTTTGAGGGCTTTGGCAGCGGACGAGACGACTTAAGAGTTTAGGCCTTTCGCACAGTAAAACAGGTTAACTATACTTACCTAGCAACAACCACACAGTTTATACCTCAGTGGCAACTTGTCACCTCTCTCGTCTCATAATTGGAGTCTACAAGAGTATTTACATGAATGTATGTCTTTGAAATTAAAATACACTTCCTTTCACCGCTCCAAATGACCATTTTTTTCTCCCTTCTTATTAAATTTGCTTACCCTTTTGCCAGATAAAACTGGCACCTTCACATCTCCTAAATACGCAGTTATCAGTGGTCTGACCAATAGGATTGATAGATGGGTCCTATCTAGTGTATTTTTTTCAGACTTGTAGGCGTAAAAATACATCATAATCCCACACACTTCACTTTGTCGTTTATGCAATTCCCATTCATAACCTGCATTTTCAGCTCTTTCAGACACCGGCATTTGAGAGTTCTCTGGTAGTTTTTTTATTTTTTCACAGCTCAGTCGTGAATAATTTATCTCCAGCAATGATGTTTTGTGATCCATGCAATTATTTGATGTCGATCTGTGACAGCAGCTGTTAATATTCTGCATGGAAAATGATGATCAGTCAAAGTTTGTACTTCTTCATAGCGGTTGTTCTGTCTGCTGCTGAGTTGCATGGCTGCACATTCTATACAGGTTGCACACACAGTTTGTCAGTTATCACTGCCTAACCGCAGCCACTTCTACTTGCCACAGTCAAACATTTGAAAAATCAAGAGCGGTTTCCCTTGACCAATTTAGAGCGGAAATGGTAACTCTAACGATGCGGCAGTTATATAGTTTACTATAAATAGAACCTATAAATAGGCTTGCAAAACAAATGAAAAAAGAAGGTGTAGGACCGTTGAACCCCCCGCTCCACTCATCTTTAGATTAGCGGTAGCGCTGGGCTAATTCCTTGTTTAAGGTATCGATGCAATACCGAGTAGTTTTTCTGATACCGATTTCGACTACTTCTCTTCCTATAAAACATGACTGCAAACAAATGTGTAATGTGTCATATTACGGTAAGTATCGAAGCAAAATCCAAGCAGGTCGGTACAATAATAAAATATTACTGACTTCCTGTCTCTTCGTTTTGCCAAATGTTGCAACAATCTAGCATAATTATAGCTATAATCCATACTTCTGTTCTGAAAATAGCTGAAAAAATATGCGCAGTGATGTCTGGGAACAGGGTCTTCTTTTAAAAGTCATAACATGTCATGAATCCTTCAAATATGCTGCGAGCAAAAAAAGCCAAACACCTCCATACTTTACGACGTGCACTCACCGATAACGATACCCAATATAGAGTACTCGGTGTTGATACGAGCCCAGCATTAATGAGCCGAACTTTAAAGACGGTGGATTGTTCGTTTAAACCGGGTCGTTCTTCAACCCCGCTTACAGCCGATGACAATGCAAACAGCAAGACAGACAATTGCATGAAATGATAATTTTTTTACACGCTGCTCTATACGAAAACAACACCAAAAGGAAAGGGCAACAGCATGGTGGGAAATGTATTTCGGACATCATGCCATGGGAAGGCCTTCAAAAATGCCGCAGTGACTTGTACGCGTGCAAAATATCAGCACTTCACGACATTTAAGTAAGAGCCACATCCCATATGATAATGAGTACGTTATCAAAATGAGGATAAAAGTAATATTTCTGAAACGCTCAACCCCTGGATGTTACAGCGTTTCACAATGACATCTGAACGCACGCACGTGAGCACGCACGCACGCACGCACTCACGCACAGCAACATGGCCGTGTGGCTAGTGCACGAGAGTCATTCTCACAACCTGAAGACTTTCTAGACCGAGGGCTGTGGGTTCGACCCTACCCACAGTTTCCCCCCCCCCCTTAAAAAAAAAGAGGG
>JAWQUT010000016.1:3708001-3754247 GCA_033807755.1 Ellobium chinense | reverse complement strand
AAAATCTAACACACACAAAAAGAAAAATAACAAGTCTTCTCCAAATGTTCCTCGATCAATAATGTCTACGACATATTATGATTATTATATTATTACACAGTATACTCTTTAGACAACAGCTGCCATTAACCGCCATTGCTGACACGTTGACACGCCGTGGATGAAAATCTCCGCTGGCCGCGATTAGGTGCCGACTTTGGCCGTAAATTTCCCGTTGAGCGGCAGTTCCGGGTAAAGTCGGAAACTCACGGCGACAAGGGCCAGTAGAGCACAAAACACCGGAAATGCCCGTATCAGCACTCGAGAGGCTGTCGGGTCCTGGAAGTGACGTGTGACCACGGTCTACTGTACTCATGAAGTCAAACTCAACCTGCATTGATCTGCTCATAAATCTCGTGGATTTCCCGATAACAGGAGTTCTTCCACTGCTTCTTCTAGGCATTGTTGGTTCTGACCCCAGTTCAGTTTAATGCCTTTGTTTTGCAGGCTGATGATCACAAAGAAATTCAAATTGTACCTCATCGACTCCAGTTCACTTTAACGCCGTTATTTTGCTGGCTGATCATCACAGAGAAATTCAAACTCTACCTCATCGACTCCAATTCAGTTTAACGTCGTTGTTTTGCTGGTTGGTCATCACAGAGAAATTCAAATTCTACCTCATCGACTCCGGTTCAGTTTAACGTCGTTATTTTGCTGGCTGATCATCACAGAGAAATTCAAACTCTACCTCATCGACTCCAGTTCAGTTTAACGTCGTTGTTTTGCTGGTTGATCATCAAAGAGAAACTCAAATTCTTCCTCATGCCTAAAAGCAAGTTTTAATATGCACTCTTAGTTTCTGAAGACGTTCCTGGTAATCTACCCAGTCATAAACCCCATGTATTATTTGGCATTATACCTCTTCACTTCTATTGCGTGTCTGTTTATCAGCATGAAGATCTAAAAAGCCATTTTAGTATGGGCTGCACAGAGAATGGCATTCACGTATTCTCCAAGTTTCTCTTTGTACCTGTACGTAGGCATTGTCTGATTCGATGTTTCTACGCTATGAATTCTCTCTGCTAACTCGGAGTAAGCTTCCATGTCAAAGAGTCAATACAAAATGCACTATGCTCAAATATAGGATAATCTAAACAGACATCATTGCTTCTCAAGTTTCTGGTCTGGACAATCATCCGCACGTATCTGTCATCTCATATTCTTACTGACTGACAGATATGTTGTATGATTTACTAGTTTGCGTATGGGTCGATTTATTATGTAATGAAAATGTTCACTGGAATGTTTGAGTATGCATTTTTTGAAAAATGAGTGATTTAATGACTGTTAATGTTAAAATGTTTATCTGTCCCGTCATTTGTCTTTAAATGTACAACTGCCCATAAACCGCAGTAGTGGTCTCGGCTTGTTTGAAAATAAACTTGTGAAACTTGTTCACTTCACTGTTCGCAAACCAAATATCTTGCAGACACACGGGAATGTCCAATTACAATTGGCATTCCAAATATCTTCTTTCCTTAGCTCGAAATAATACATCATCCTCGTTTACATGATATAAGATTGTGTCTCACAAATAATGAACCTTTTAAAATTAGATTGTCCTATTATCAGAATACAATGTACAAGCTCAAAAATTTAAGATCCTCATAACTATTATTATAAGAGACAGCGTATTCATCCAACTAAAATTGTTGTGTATAATCTCGTTTTAACTTAACTTCACCTACATCAAACACGACAAACGATCAATGTAAATTTTTAGTTTCAGTTGTTTTAGAGTATGAATGTCGGCCATCTTTCTCATTTCAAATGTTCACACTATCGACAGTTCATTGTGAGTTCAAGTCGATCACTGTTAAGCAGGCATCTGCTAATAAGAACAGCTTCTAATGTGATCTGAAGCGTGGCACTTGTAATGTCTAACAAGTTCACATTTTACGTCAGACAAAACCTGGACATGTCACAAACATTATTTACTGGTTTAAAAAAAAAAATCGGGGGCGGGGGGAGAGGAGGGGCAGCTTAGAGTAAGCTTTCATGTAGAAAGACTAAAGATGGGTGACAGGAAATGAGACAGAGAAAGTTTAATGGAGTATCTTTATCTGTCCTTTGTCAAATATTGATTTCGCAGCAGCACGACTTACGAGTCACTTTGGGTCTGCATTCAGATTTGCTCCAGTGGAATTATTCCGTTATTACTGAAACAGTTGGACATTTTTTTTTCTTTCTCTTCAATGAAGACTGTCGTATCACTTTACTCTATAAAACCAAATGCGAACGCACAACATATGGGGAAGGCTGGGGGAGAGAAGGAGAGAGAGGAGGAGATAGAGACAATCAGGATCTGATGAGATGGTGACAGCAACTGTGAATTACAGAAGTGATCAAGTTGCCGTATGGATTATGTTTGAAGTACGCATGATTTCCTCTAGAGGATGAACGAAGTATTAATATGTATTTCTATCTTAACCATCCACCTAAAATCACCGCTGCTTAAAGTATGCAAGCTATGGCGTGTTAAGCTCCTTCGTATTACATGCAGCATCCCATGGAGATTTACTTTTGAGCCAGTACAATTCAATTTTATCAGCCCTTCCCCTTTTCACCAGTGATACTACACGCAAATAAATTGACGATATAAATACTATTATCGAACTCTCCTTTTCCCTTTCATTAAAAGTTCGCAAAAATTTTATCAACCACAATGGGCCAGTGCAAGTATTGAACTGCTTCTGTATCGACGCATCTGTAATCAATACATTGTTTCCTGCGCCGTTTGATCAAGGGTGAGATTGTCTAAATTGTCTAACACGGGCTAGAGAATGTATTGATACGGATAAAATGTGTCAAACCAAGCATGGCTTATGTCAAGAACAGTCTGAGTGATTTTACGTGGTTATAATTTGGCTTATATTTATACCACATTTGGGAGTGCTGACTCTTAACGTGTCTTAAAACTTGTCTTGTAATCTTGGTCTAGAAAAAGTATGAAATTGGGATTTCGCGCCTTCTGTTCAGAAATTTCCCTGACGCCATCTAAGAGAGCTATGTCCACAGACTAGCTACTGACTTTTAAAAGGACACTAATTGACGGACTAGTTTGGGTTTGTTTAATGTTTCCTAAGGCAAGGTGGCTGGGGCAAGGTGGTCTCTTTCGGAGAGTGTATGGCGAATTCAGTTCTAGTGGCAGACAAAACTGAAGTCTGCAATCCAACTCACAGTTCTGACCAAACTCTCTGGTAGACTAGGAGAATCTCGATAACTCTCGTCACTCGAATAACGTAGACGCTTGTCTTTTCACTGGCGAGTTAAGGTTTGGAGCTATAGCATCTTGCTACAAGAGGAAAAAAGAGCGGAGAACGCGCGCGCGTGCGTGCGTGCGTGCGTGCGTGCGTGCGTGTGTGTGTGTGTGTGTGTGTGTGTGTGTGTGTGTGTGTGTGTGGGAGAGAGAGAGGGAGGGAGAGAGGAGAGAGAGCGAGAGAGAGAGAAACAGAAACGTCTGCACAGCCTAAAAGGATGGTTACGAACAAAAAGCCCAAATGAACTCTTGTCCTGATCTGCCAGTCTCAGAGATGATGGGTCACGATCACCAAGGCCATTCGGCACGGCACCGAATCACGTTGATATATAAGAGAATGACGAGATGCGATCTGCAGGAAGATCTGCACGCTGATGACGTTACTCAGCCGCCCATTTTGTGAGAGAAGTCCGTAGGTGGAATGGCCCTTGCGAGAAGATCTCTATGACATAACTCCAGTTCAATCCATAATGAGCAACGAAGGTTCTCCGTGCTTATCATCTTGGTTGACTTGAGCATGTCATGCTAAGCATGTAATCACCATCATCAACCTATTTCCTTTCCACGCAGAGCCCATCCCTCGGAAATGAAGTCACGTCAAGGGTAAACAATGACGACTAACGTGTGTGGGAAGAGACCGAGGTGAATGGTATGCATGAGCTGGATGAGGTAACTCAACAGCGAAAGAGCAGCACATAATGGATATCTCTCTTTTGTGACGAAAACGAACTCTGATCGCAATGACAACTTCCAAGTGCGGTTTTCGCCAGTCTGCCATACTGTCATGATCAAGTATATTGGATTCATCAAAACCAACACCAGCAAAGATCACAGAAACATCTATAACTGTGACAAATATCTTTATATCGTGCAGAGTATGACGAATATATCATTTTGTTCCTTACGCTGTCTCCATATTCCCTGTTTACAAACTTACAATATTTTCTTGTCAAGAAATCATGCCGAAAAAAAAAACCAAGCAAGTCGTAATTTCTAATCACTGCTGTGAGCTATGATAACTTAGGCGTATTCGTATATTGTTTTAACGTGTGAGGGAATCAGATCTTCATGGCAAATATATGGCTAAGTACCAGTGAAACTATAATGCAATGCTATTCTTGGAAACAAAACTAGAGACTTCTTAAAACTGACACATCCCGATGTTCATGTGTGCTGGTAGGCCGCTGTACCACTAATATTATACAGTCGACTCTGCTCAAGGGCAACTCTTCGGGGAGACCCAAAAAGCTGTCGCCAGTATGCGGGTTGCATTTGTGAAAAGTCTACTGTGGCGTGGGAAAGGCTATGTGAGACATGAAACAAAGGATAACATGTCTGGCTAATGAATAATTCCCAAATAACAAGTTCAGTGTGGCTAAAATATAGTTGTAATCATTGGTTCTTTCAGCAGTGATGACCTTCCAGTAAATAAGTTGTCTTCCTGTTATGATGGTTTCTTATATCTTTATCTTCACTTTACAGTGTTGGCGTTCAGACTTCACAGTGTTGACGTTCAGTATATCGGTGAGTGACGCATTGAACGAAGGTGGCGTTATGTAATGGCAGGAAGCAGTCCTATGCATATTTAACAAAGTTTCCGGGTACGAAAGAGAAAGAGCAAATGAAAATAGGTTATTAGTTGCGAAGAACTCAATTTTAGTTCATTCGTTTTGAACTCAGGCCACAGAACAGTAACATATGAGCAATCAAACATCAATACATAATTAGAAAATCCAACACACAAAATTAGGAACGAGAGGCAAATCCTAACAGTAATATTATTCAATATGGAAGGAGATACAGTAAATATGCCATCTGCCAAATTGCCTTTCCCAGCATTCGTCCACCATCTACATGGAATAAACCTTAGTAAACACTAGCGGCTTATAATCATAAACGACATTTATTCTAGAGGAGCGAGAAATAAAATCACAGCTAGCTAACATGAAATAACAATAACTTAAAATGAAATGAAAATAGATCGTAATGCAAACACACTAAGAAAATGCTCAGACATAGACGTCTATTTGTTCAAAAAATATTTTGATTAAATTTTACGGCCTGCCAAACCAACGTTTTAAATATTTATCATACCACAATTATTGCAGTATGTGTGTGCATGAATGTATGTATGACTAGTATGAGAGAATAGATATTACATGTTTCTTTTTCAATGTTTACAACGTGCTCAAGACCTGTTTTCAGATAAGCGGTCTATAAATGCAATTTATTATCATTATCATAATTAATAACTGCTGATATTGCTGAAGATTTTCCACATGCTGCTAGATCTCTCGGAAGAGATTTATATTACATCCAGTGCAATACTGATCCCTGTATACAAAATCACTGAAACAGAAAACTGAGAACGTATGGTCCAAAATCAATTGTGGATAAATAAAGACATGAAATCGATGGAGAGTTTGGAAACGAAAATCTGTACTCCCTGGATACCTGAAAGGTCAGCTTGACAGTCTGTGCAATAACTCATGAAACCCTCAGGAGAGAAGCTAAACTTGTTACAAATTATACTCCCATTGATTATCCCTAATAGCTTGTAAATCTCCGTTGCCTAGTACGGCTGTATGTTTGTGCAAACTCCCAACTCTGTTATAACGATACGATACATATGCTCTTAAGTCGATCCGGAGATCTTTTGAACGTTTGAAATCAGAAGAGCGCATTCCTCAGTTTCAGTGTTTTGGCTTTTACGGCGTTTTTCGCATGAAAGTGTTGATGACTACTTGACGACTGCATTGACTTCGGAATCTGTCATGCTCACTACAGCCTGGGCATTCGGTTCCGTCAAGTGACCAAAGTCATCTCATTTCGTTTTGTAGAATCCGACATAATGAAATGCACGAAACACCCAATTACTACCGTAATTTCCCCTTGTTCCCGCCCCAAAGCCATAGCCAATTCTCTTTACTTCACCACTGTAATCAGATACTGACGAATTATCTTAATCGCAACTTGTGCTTAAACAAACTTTTGCAGCGAACAGAATACTGCTGTTCTCTGTATATCAACGTTCCAAACATCGCAACATCTTTTTAGTCGCATCTTTGTTCTTGCTCCCAGGGAATTTCGATTAAGCGGAATTGATTGTACTTTCCTTTCATCCCCTCCACCAAACTATCACGTATCGTCTACTCGTCCTGTAACTTCACCAATATAATGAAGAGGTAAGCAAAGGGTACGGTCTGTTGACGCTTAAAGTCTCTTCAATGGCACGCTGTGAATGTTTCAAAATATGGTTTAACGCATGAAAACTACATTGGCATATCATGCCGGCACAATTACTGTCATGCATACTTGAAAATCTTCTCAGCCCAGATGACTGTAATTTACTCTTTCTCCGCGGCTGGAAAGGGATTGAAAATAAGATTTTCAGCGCGGGATATGGACTGTGTAATTTAAAGGCATGGCGGGCTCCATTAGTGGCGTATCACTGTGATCTCGACAAATAATGGCCATTTGCGGATCTGCTCATCTTCGCTTGGTCTTCTGATATCTGCTCATTACCAAGGCATGCTGGGAAATGTCAGTAAGGTTATCAGTCTGCACGCCCAGTCAGTCTATATGGGGCAGGGTCACTCATGTGCGACGGCTACAGTAAAGGATATAATGACTTCGACGAATGTCGAGCTCCGTTCTCTTCGTCAAAAGCATCCCTTTCGCTTTTCACCAAGACAGCCCTCTCCTGCTGCACGGCGGCGACTGGCAATGTCCTTGTTATCAGCTTCATTTGTAATACTGGCTATTGATATCCATGCGTATACTGTTCTATATGTACTATGAATGAAAATATGGCATTTTAAAACTATTTCCCTACGGAGTAAACAGAGGAATTACATTTTTTTTTTCTGTGAGCGCATCCTGACTTGCTTCACACCACGATAAACTTTCCCCCCTTTCCTCCAAGGCACCTTCTACCCTTCCCCCTTCCCCATCCCATTTTCCATCAAGGCACCCTATACACAAATTCGCCAGGCATCCCGATCCTTTCAGCCAGTGCACTCCTACTTTATCGCTATGGACATCTTCCCTTTTACCCGTGTTTTTTTTCCACACACATGCATCTCTTCCCATTTTCCCCAAAACATCCCTTCCCATATTTTTCAACCCCCCACCCCCACCCCCTTGTACCTAGACAATCCCTTCTCTTCTCCATTCCCTCTTTCACAAAAAAAAAAAAACNAAAAAAAAAAAAAAAAATACCAGACCAACTTCCCATCAATTGGTTTTGACGTCTAATATATAGATCTATAATATGGTCTAACTGCTGCTGAATATTTGAATTTTACTATATTCTAGCAGCTACATTTGTCACACAGGTACTGTCATAAGAGTAATTAAATTGACTGCTTGCTGGAATACTTATGTATACTTATGTAAGTAGGTATGCTGGTATGTAGAATCTAAAGACATTTATTGTGCATCAGCTGTGAGCAAGAAAAAAGTAAAAAACAAAAAAACTCTTGGGGATGAATGAAGTATGATCAAACCTTGTTCTCACGTTACTACAATTTGTATGCCGTAGTCAATAATTCTACTGTAAATGTTACACTATTATTATGGACTAGACCTACTATTAGTCCTCCATTTATCGGTGCGAAGGCTGTTCTACTTCATGCTTTTGTTGTTGCTGTTCTAGCGCTACTTTCATCAACACGGCTATAGTTGATACAGCTACTATCGCAGTTGTTGCTGCTGCTGCTGCTGTTGTTGTTGTTGTTGTTGTTGTTGTTGTTGTTGTTGCTGCTGCTGATTCTTCTTCTTCTGCTGCTGCTGCTGCTGTGTTGTTGTTGTTGTTGTTGTTGTTGTTGTTGTTGTAAATGTCGGTGATGTGAAGTACTCAGTGTTTTTCTCTTTTTATGAAATCTTTGCTACCTCTTGGGCATAAACTGCGTCAAGTGTAATCAAGCAAAAAGTTGTTATGGCAAAAAGCTTCCCTGAATAATGGAAAATCTGCACAAGTCATTGTGACACTGTAACATGATGATGATGACGACGACGGCGACGGTGACGATGATGATGTTTTTCTAACTTAAAATTTTTTATTATATCCTTAAGAATGAAGTAGGCTTTTAAACTTTCGCTTTTTATACAGTGATGATGAACATAATTATGATAATGATGATGACGATTGCTCTGTCAGTCTTGACAAAGTGTTAAACACAAAACGTCGACTATTTTTAATAACTTCATTATACATTTTTCAAAAAAGTTTTGTGTCGTTGGGCAGAATCATATTTAGTTTTGAAAATGATGATGATGATGGTGATGATTTTTTTATTTCCTACTCTGAAGAAGGACGCCAGTCCGAAAATTTGTGTATTAAATTTGTTAAATTGTTATAGTTTTGTTTTTGCCCTACTTATTTAGATCGAGTGCGGATAAATGTTTTGCAAATAATGATGATGATGTTGATGGTGGTGGTGGTGGTGGTGATGATACTGATGTCGATGATGATGATGATGACGACGACGACGGTGATGGAGATACTTCATGCCCTGCTCTCCGCGAAGACTNCCCTCCCCAAAACCCATACATCACTGCTACTGCTAACAGCCCGAACCACGAAACCCAAACAACGACATCAAGACAGGCAAGTTTCAAGAAGAAGGCAGAGCAGAGGAAATGCAGTGACATTTGAACGGGCTAACTATCTTAACAAAATCGGAAATGATATTCTGCGACAGCGCGATGGCTGATGGCATCCGTGCGATGGATTGCAGAGTTATAGAAATGAAAAACACACAAAAAATGTTTCAGAGGGAAGAAGAGGAGAGCAGGGCAGAAGAAGATGAAAAGAACCAGGGAAAGGAAAGACAAAATAACATTATGCCTAATGCGACAAACGGAGTGGTTTTTATGTACTCCTCGAGGCACACAGGGCATGGAATCGCCGAAGGAAGGAGCGGAAATATTTGCAGATTTGAAATAAAAATATGCAATAATGAAACTTGCTCTATGTATAAAAGCTGCCTCCTTTAGTATTTCATTATCTCATTCGATTTTTTTGTCTTCTTTTGGTTTTGTTATTTAACGTTCCCTGGAGCGGTTGCCCTGTTCTGAGGCCATTAGAACTTTGTCCATGCGAAGGTTTATTAACTTATTCTTTGATCAGGACTTTTGATGTCAAAAGATTGTACTGGATAGTAATAGCGGGGGTGGCAGGAGTTGGGGGGGACTAGGAAAGAGAGGTAAAACAGTGGCCCATTTCCTCAAAAAGCTAACCACCTCTGCATATTCATTGGAAGTTTAAGACAAACAAGAGAGATAATCAGTTTAGAATGTTCGCTCTTCTATACACTGGACCAATGGTTCCAATTTTTCTCAGTATCGCATCAATGAAGAAAACTTGCTCGTTCATTCGATCATTGCCCTATAATGTTGATCTTTGTCATATACGTTAGATACAATAAAATACAGAGCTGGTCATAACTGTGCTTTTCTACACACCTTGCGGTACAGATCTATGGATTGACAACATACATATTCTATCCCGATCGGCTTGTCGAGGTTTGCTGCCAAAGTGTTGTGCTGGTCGTCAAGGAAATTGAGAATGCCAAGACTATGACTGCTTGTTTCCATTTAGTCCTTCCTCTACTTATTCAAACATTTCACGGATCGATGGGGCAAGTAAACCGTTACTCACTGGGCAAATGCCGATGACGCTAAGGACCGCTAATTCTATAAGCGCTGGGGGTTAATAATGCTAAGCGCAACATCACGAAACGCTACTTAGTGGTCATATCCCCAAGACACGCACCAGCTAATACGGAGATACAAGAGTACACATCACAATTTGCAGAAGCCGTAACAGTGCTTGGGAGAGTGGACCATGTTTGTGCCACCATAAATAATTTGGTTAATTGAAAGTTTTGCGGGCCCACATCGCGGGCCGATTTACGGGGGAATTCCCCCAGTAGTCACGGTTATTTGTTTTGCTACGCCCCCTGCCTGCCGGAATCTCGTTACCTCCCGGCCTGTCCCGTGACGAAACGGGATGATACACGTGCTAGCCAAAACATGGCGGCTTTCCGGTCTCTAGTAAATTAGTCTCGGTAGTATAACCTATTTCCGCGCAAATCAGGATAGATCTACTCGATCGCGGTACCCATTTCTTGCTTCCGTTTGGGGGCAACGGATGTGGCGAGTCTATCTCACTTACAGATCAGACACAATGAACCTGTACATCTGCCATATCTCGAAATTTTGAACTACATCCGCCTACAACTTGCATGTGCTTCAGACGTCTGAAGTCGAATTTGTTTGTTTCTTTTTGAGGGGGTGGGGGTGGGGAGAAAGGAAGGTGGGTGGTGAGACTTATCACTAACTTTGTATTATGGGACCACTGCAAAGCATCAAGGTTAATTGTATAAGCTACGAAACAGCCAACAGTGGGGCAGAGAAAGAACCATGAGTTAATCGAACTGACCCTAATGACGCAATTATAATTCTGCAAGAAGGGGAATGACCTTCTTCTTACACACGGGGACCAGAAATCTATCGTTGAGTTCAAGGGTGGGACATTCCTTTTAACTTAACAGCTTTCGCAATCCCACGACACGCCAGTCAGAATGCTTTGTTGCAAGTGTGCTTTTCGGATTAACACTTCTTGCACTTGATAATAAGCACAGCATTAATATTAAGACATGTAGATGAGAAAATGTCTGAACTTGCAAAATATTCCCTTATATTTGCTATCTTTGTTATCCGCATTTCCGTAACAATCGTTTTCGAGTGTCCTCTATTGGACCAGCCCCAGGCGTAACAGTTAACTTTGCTATTTTGTTTCCCATTACCCTTTCCAACCTCGCCTTTGAAGATGAGAAAAAGGACGAAATTCCACGCTCCGTAGCTGATGCAGTTATTGCTCTTCCTGCACAACTGTAAGGTCGAGGCGCCCCTTGGCTTCCAGTATTTCAGACATGCTTCCAGTATTTCAGACATAATATTTAAACTTTGCTACTTTATATTCTTTTTACTCCTTTCCAACCTTCCTTCCAAAACCATCAAGAAAGACGAAATTCTACGCTCCATAGCTAATGTAGATCCAGTTGTTGCTCTTGCCTCAGAATTGTAAGGTCACGGAGCCCCTTGGCATCCAATGGGTACGCGGTAATCGAAGCTCGTTGACACCTGTGAGTGGCATCTCCATTTCCCCATCTATCGACCACTTGACACTTACTTAGAGGGGGAAACAGGCACAGCCCATAGGGCGTGAGTGCTCCAACAGATACAGGCTAGGAAAACGTGAGTGCTCCCTCTGGCTGTCTCGCTGACGTGAAACAAATAAATGAGTAAATAAATAGGGAGGACTTAACGTCGCTTATTCTGGGTTATTTCAGAGTCTGGGTATTTCGTAAAACGCGCGGCTTCTTTAAAAGGTACAGGCGACTGTGCTTGATAGCATTCCTCTTAAGTACAATTTGTGTTTTGGCAACCATCATTAAATTTCAACAATTTTCAAAATAGCGAAACAGCAGATGCAGTGGCTCATAGGTATTAGGCACCCCTTTCCCCCCATCAATTCAAAATAAAGAAAAACTTAATTTCACTTAATACATTCATTATTGTTCGTCATTCTGTCATTCCAGTGGATCTCGACAATCAGAACACCTCAATAATAAGTATAAGTCTTCTAAATATGAGACCATACTTATTATCGAGGTTTGGCTGTCCAGTGCTTTTCATTCAAATATTTCGATAATCACTACTACTTGTATCGACAACTATTCTATTCTGTCGAGGAGCTGCAGTTAAGCTGGCTGGGCGAACTGTAATCGGCATACAACTATTATCGGAAGATGTCACCAGGACCAAGAACGAAAACAAGAGGTGACTTAATCACTGCTCATATGTCTCCAATTTGGACTAACCGTTGGGGTTGGGGGGAGGGGTGGGAGTGGGAGCAGGACACGTATCAGGGGCAGATAACGAAGTCAGATTAATCGACCGGTCTTTGATAACGAGTACTTTCGGCGAACATAAAACTGAAAATCTGAAACAGATACGCAATCTTCTTCATGTTCTATCTCTGCGATCCACATCCTACGTTCAAATCAATGTGGGCCAGGAACTGGGTAGTTAGGTGCAAGAACCTCACTGTCTTGTTGATTTGAGATTAGGTCCACAGGGCTGTCCAATGTTTGCTGTCCAGTAAAGCGGACAGTCTTGGAGATACACGATTATAGTTATTTGAGAAGACATCAAGTTGATTTAAAACAAACTCTAGCAAAAATGGATGAAGACAATCCTAATGAAAACTACGGTTTTTTTGACAATCTATCTGCATTCGTATTTAAACATTTCATGACAGTACAGGCACCATCGATGAGTTTTCAAAGTGGGTCCGTATTGGGCATAACATCTAGTACAACACTGTGTATCAAAATTCGGTAAGGTGTCAAAAAAATCAGGTTTCTCCTCGGGTCCTTAGCGTTTGATCGTAATCCCTAGCTCATGCCAGAAAGCTGTCTTCCATATAGCATATTATTCCCACTGCAACTAATCCATCTGGTAAAGTACAGATGATTAACGAGTAAGGGAAGCCACCATGTTTGACACGGCACTCTAGAGACTTCTCAGGTGCCACATTTCGCAAACCTCATTATCCGGTGGTAATTATAGACCAGGATGTAGGTAGACTATTCAAGTATATAATTCGGAAATATTATAAGACAATCCACCTATGTCAATTATATTATGTGGACATTTTCTCTCAACTGCAAGTTAAAGTGCCTTATCTTGAATTAAACATTTTGAAAAAATAATATATGTTAGATTTCTGAATGCAAGATTCTTTCACCAGGCATAAAGTAATGTAAATCTACATTCAGAGTTGACTACGTTTGAACATAATTCAGCTGCAGCAAGCAACAAAATACGAATAGTCAATATTACAGTGACGTTATAGACGGAAGAATAGCATGTAATATTCGGCCATATGAAGTAAATTATTATCTGTGTTAAGCGGAAATTGCAAATAAGAGGACTATGATTAAGCAGACGCAACGGTCAAAAATGATACATTTTAATGTCTATGTCCTTCAATTCATTCCTTCTTTGAAACTCAAACAAACAACAGAATAAACACCACCTACGTCTATAAAAATAACGTTGGGGGCAGAAAATTATACTTCAATATTGACATGACTGCCCTTTTCTTTGTCTCGAGTCTCGAATGAGCCTCAACTCACGACCAATTATATGCCGTCCTCTCGTCTTATTCAGTCAGTGTCGCATTAGTTACTGAGCGACTGATTGGGCAAAACTGACATGATCTCCGCATTACGTCCGAAACTGAAATGTACTTCTTCTTCCTATCGGAAATCCACTGGGAGAGACGATGGGCTTCTTAAAAACTTAAAAAAGCACTGGCTAGACAAGCAGGAGACGGGCTGCTCAGACGAAGACAGACCTTAAAGTTCAGTGATGCAGTGCTTAAAATATATATTGATTTCAACTACTTTCCTGAAAAGCTAAAAATGAGGCCAGACTTAACAAAACACAGTAGTTTACTTTAATAAAGCAGCAGGGTGTTACTGTCAGTTATTGCTAGTTTCTGTTTCAGCTTCTACATCAGCGTAGGTTTATGGCGAAATTCGATTGCCCTCTTGGCAAACTTCTCCCGGTTCCCCTTCCCCTTGGTAATTTTGTATTTTATTAGTTGAGGTATCCTGGCCTGCGCGGGAAAAGGAGGGTAGGGGAGGAGGCAACCACTCTTGCCACATCTGAACACATTCTACTGCTCCTCTTATAGTAAATGTATCGTAAAACTTATCCTATTGGTCTCATAAAGCGAACTTGGAAACACTGGATTGCAATGTCATGCATTACTCAGATGGCAGCTTGCAATCACAACATCAGCCATCCTTGTCTTTCCCTGTTGCCCATTTTACTGCCTACTCTCATTCCCGTAGTTCGATGAACAAAAGCGCCTCTCTACATCCTCTGGGGCCCCAAAGTACCATAATGGAACCACTGGGGCCAACCATAAACATCTCAGTAATCTTGCTTCGCCGTTTCATAATGTCTTGACAAGTTTGAGATCCCCTAAGTTAAGCCATGTAAATTCATTACCCAGACAAACGAATCCAGCCATTATTTTTTATTTTGATATTAGACACAATAAAATCTTACAAACACGACTTCCAGGGGACCTGTGCGTAATGTTGAGCTTGGGAAGAGTGTGAGTTTCTTGAGTAATTTTTAGATTGGAGCTAAGGGAACCAGGACCGGAGCATCACAGAGAGTATATTTCTTTTCTTTTCTTTTGCCGGATACCTGGGGTTCCAGTTAGAGAGGTTCATTGCAATCGCTTCCTATCACCACATTCTATATAGCCATCCCTATCTTCAAAATAAATGCTACTGCCTCACAAACAAGTTTCTTCCGCCATCAACCACTTCAAACCTCTTCAAAGGACAGAAAAAAAGGGGAAAAAACCAGAAGGATGCTTCTTAGGAGCTGAAGCCGATTAGGACGAGCACTTAATCGTCTTGCCCACCTGTCACTCCTCTTGTTGCGATTGTTTGCCAAAGAGGGCATTCTTTCCTCGACCTTGTTTTTTACGTGCGTTTGTTTAGATGCCAACCACTTAAGGCGATTTTCGTAAGAAAGCATCCAGCCATTTCCACCAATTCCTGGACACGAGACCTCCTGTGCTAATGTCGGTCATGTCACGACAAAGTCGCGTCAAAACCAGGACAAGGGCGTCTCAGTCCAATATCCTCAGTGGGTCTTGCGCTCTGTGGTAGACGAACATAAAAGCAAATCGTCCCTTTGAGCAAGACAGTCGGTCAGTCAAGAAACTAACGCCTTGGTATGGGGTCACTGTATCATTCTGGCTGACAATAGAGGAATTCTATTTTAAGATCAGACCTCTTAGATAGATTTGTCAAAGGTAAACCTAATAATGATACCTATTAGTGTTACAATCATATTGTAAGTTACTTACTTTAATTAAATGGCAGTTTGAACATTACAGTAACTTATATAACGTGTATTGTGATCGTAACACCAGGAAATGTCATGGTTCCTCTCTGCCATAACCGTCCGTAAGAGATCGATCTTGAAACAAAAGCTCTCTAATAACACATGGGCTTTACGCCTAAACCCCAAGGTGACAAACCGTCTGGTCAAAGTATTACTTTGCGATACTTCTACTACAGAATTCACGAATAGGAAGCTGAACTTTTCTTTTTCTGTTTGTCTGCGACCCAACGATGTCCCAAGTCTTTCCCAAAGGAGAAGACGTTTTACATTATTCAGAAAGAACATAGAACTCAGGGTTTTAAAATTTCAGGAGATCTGCTAAGAAATTCCAGTTCATGTCGTAAAATTAATAAGGAAATAGAGTAGAACTCTGTTTACACAACCACTGTTTAGATGAAAGTGATACTAATTCATTCTATAAAACATGCAAAGACGTATCCAGAATGACCCCAAAAATATACTCTAGAACTTTTTAAGTTTTGAGAATGACGAATTGTTTTCAGTTTTGCACGATTTTTCCAGGCGTCAGCAAGAACTTTTGCAATCCCATAAATGTTGCATTTCATGAAATTTTACCGTGAACATTTGGTTCGAAAACGCCAAATTCAGTGACAATATAAGATATCGGACAACAAAAACAAAGAAGGAGAATGGCCCCAAACAAACAAACAAATAAAAAAACAAAAACTGACATAAAGACTTTTAGTAGTTTTAGACATAGTATAAGACGAGTCTTAAAAATTAAATCTAATGCTGCTTAGAAGCTATAAGTAGTACTGTATTAAGATGATTTCGAATGACACTAGATTATGTTCACTTTGAATACAAATAATTATGATGTTGATTTAAAATACTAATTAGAACTAAGCTGACTTTGAATACTAATCAATGTCATGCTTATTCCGAACACGTCACGCCATGAATTTCCTGTTGATTTCGCCATTTAATTTGTTTCATAACATTTTCATAATGATATGTTTATAAAGGAAACGATTTTCGGCCAACCAGCCCTTTCAAAAAAAAAATAAACCCAAAAGGAAGATAATGGTGCTAATTCTTCTGTTTGTAAAATTTAATCCCCATGTTTTAAACGGACAACAATAGCAAAGAGGCCAGACGCGGCCAGGGCGACAGTGTTGCTACATGTATTATCGTCCTGTTGTCGTTTTAATGATTTTAAGCCACAATGAGTCAACAAGATGAGGTCCAGTTACAAAGAAGATTTACTAAGTCGTCTTGATTAATGCCATTAAAGGCCGACATTAGATCCGGTTACCAAAACAGGTCAGCTTTTCAAAGTGGAATCGATGACCAGCTTGAAGGCGGACCTGACGTCAGAAACTGGAGGCGGGACAAAGGAAGGGGAAAAATGGAAAGGATATTATATTGCTACAATTAGGGAGTAATCCTAGATTATTACTTCTTTATAACACCGCCGATGACCTCTCTCTCTCTCTCTCTCTCTCTCTCTCTCTCTCTCTCTCTCTCGTTTTTTGTTTTTTTTTCTCCTTCTCCTCTCGGCCGTTCCTTTTCCTCATTCCTGGAATTAGCAAGGAACAAAACTCCTTAAAAACAAATTATGACCTCCACGCTTCTACCGAGTCGATCTGTTAATCGGTCGATCGGTCAGTTGGTTGCTTGGCTGGATGATTTTTTTTTGGGNGGGGGGTTGACTGACAGATCATTCAAAATGTTATGAATCAGTTTGGCTTAAATCTAATGGAAGGGCTGGGGCCTGGTCTGAAAATGAAACAACTAAAGTTTGCTACGAATCTACATGTAGATAAACAGGCAGATCCGCTAAGAATTATATTTTAAAAAAAGGATACTTCAACACTGCCAGCTTAGGCAGTTTCATCTTGTTATCTCCTGGCGGGAGTAAGTGCTCTACAGAGTGCTACTCTAGTTACACAAAGCTGTGTTCAAAGTCACCCGTTAAGCTCGACCAATCGTCTCTCTTGAGGCATGACACTGCTTTCCACACGAAAGAAGTTCAGAGGAAAAAATACGAGGTCGTGTGGAGCGTTTTTTATTGACATACTGTGAAAAAATTGTTAAGTATGTTTAATGTTTTTAGCTCGCTCGTAAATTCGGAGGCGTTCATTAAAACCGGCTCATATTTCTGAACAAAAGGATGTTCGCATTTGACCTAATTTGACTCTGACGCTCCATGTCAATACGAAAGTTATGTGGCCGATAACAAATTATTCTGGAAGCTTCTTCTTCTTCTTCTTCTTCTTCTTCTTCTTCTTCTTCTTCTTCTTCAGCGTTCCCTGGTCATGCTAGCAGACCGCTATGGGCCATGAACTGGTGGTCAGCTCCCCATAACATCGTTTCATAGTCAACTAGCAATGTTCTCTTAACCATTCTCTTAATTCTGCCGGGAAAGGGCAGACCTGTAAAACATGTTGTGGTGTTCGGCCTGCCTGCAGGCACTGGCAGAGGCTGAGCTGCATACTATGCTTACCTTATAATACAAGTGCTTATTCAGCCTGCAGTGTCCAGTCTTTAACCGGAAAATGGTAACCTGATCTGACCTGTCGAGATTCCAAGGGAATCCTTTGCATAGTTATGGTCTGCGTCCGTTTTCCAGTCTGCAGCTACCTGATTTTTTTTAATAAGAGAAATTTTCTTGATTACGATGAAGTGGCAATTCGTTGCTCTTGTCTGAATTCTCTTCATAACATTAAATTTCTTCTATGTGACTACTTTCATCCACAACATAAGCCTTCCCTATGATGTTCGTGTGTCAACCATTCAAAGCCAACTTGACAGATTTCAGCAGCCAATCAGACGTTGTTTTATTTGCTTCCCCAGCTACCGTCTCGCCTCACCTAATTTTTCTTTTTTTTGGGTCAATTGAATGTATGAATAAGTAAATGAATCTGTGATGCTGTGATGGAAACATGTGCTCGGGACAGTTTGACCCCGACATTCTCGCCTCAGACCCGAGTCGTTTAATTTTATGATCTCTTTCACATATTTTCCACAGACTGACCAAAGACACGAGTTTAGTTGGCACGGAGAGATCTTGTATGCACTTAAAGTGCATATGTGGTGAATCACATAAATTAAAGTGACAACAGTTATAATAACACTGTGGTTCACTGGTCTCCCATACAGGTCAATGCCCACTGAGCCGAATTCACACTGTATGATGGATTGCTTCTCTTTGTGGGTGTGGATTGTGGGTGTGGATTGTGGGTGTGGATAGAGGGAGATTAAGCCATCTCAAACTTGTGAAGACGGTTCGTTCTAATCTTAGAATTAAATATGCATTTTAGTCTCATGCTCTCCGTTTCTTTATCTCTCGCTTCTATCATATCTCACTATCATTGTCAATGTAAAATAAATACACAAATTGAAAATATTAAAAAAAAAANNNGGGGGGGGGCTGGAGGCATTCATGTCTTCATTCAGAGTCTACCTTATATTTGCTCACTTTGAAATAAGGCTAAAATTACACCTACAACTAGGATAGCTCCCATCGCCGAAAACTAGTAAAAAATTGTATTGCTTGAAGAATGATTGCATAATTCATCCACCCCCTTTCTGTCTGTCTCTCTCTCTCCCTCTCTCTCTCTCTCTCTCTCTTTCTCTCTCTCTCTCTCTGTGTGCGCGTGTGTGCGCGCGCGCGCTCTTTCTCCCCCACCCCACCCCCACCCCCTCCGTAACTTCCGGGTTTACGAACTGCCATTTAACTGACCAGACGTAACTGATGCTGCAGACTATATATATGGAATCACTTATGAATAAATAATACATCGGTCGCCCTGGTATACATTTTGTCAATGAACAAGCTTTTGTTTCCTGCTGACATGATGTGTCTCGGAGGACAAGTAAGAACGAGCTGACACAGGCAGAAAGCAGTCCAAAGACGCAGGCAGGCAGACAGGCAGGCAGGCAATCAGACAGGCAGGTAGGCAAGCAGACAGACAGACACACAGACAAACACACAGACAGAACCACAGACAGACACATAGAATAGATACATAGACTCATACAGGGAAAAATATGTGGTATATCTATACTTGTGGCAGAAAAGTTGATGGACAGACGGTAAAGCAAATGGATAGACAGACCGACAGACAGACAGACAGACAGACAGACAGACAGACAGACAGACAGACAGCCAGCCAGACAAGCAGGCAGGCAGGCAGACAGACAGACAGACAGGCAGCCAACCAGACAGACAGACAGACAGACAGACAGCCAGACAGGCAGCCAGACAGGCAGCCAGACAGATAGACAGACGGATAGACAGACGGATAGACAGACGGACAGACGGACAGACAGACAGACAGACAGACAGACAGACAGACAGACAGACAGACAGACAGACAGGACAAATCAGGAAGAAACTGTGACTTCCTGTACTATTATTTTAGTTATTCAGTCATTAGTTCCTCACACAAAATGAAGAGGCGGAGCAGGCAAGGGGTTAATCAAATTCACCTTTCTCCATCCGTCATGATCCAGGATTGCAGCGACACTTCTCTTTTCCACAAGTACGCGGTGGAGCAATAAGGCTAATGTTCTTGGTGCTACTAAGCGCGTGAGCCGTGTTTGTGCTTCCGTGCAAGCATGCACAAGAATGGGTGCATTTTTAGATGAGTTTGCGTGCGAGTACATGCGCTGGCCTTTTGCCTTTTCCCAAGAAAGATGCGTGGAAAAACAAGGGTCGGGGTCCCCAGTCCCTTATTACCTAACTAGACTTGTTTCTGGGGCGAGAATATTGGTACAAGTGATTGTAGTACAAGCCCTGAGGCAAATATTTTTGACGGCCATCATTTCCCGTCTCTCGTGCATAAAAACTGAAAGAGAGTGAACATTACCACATCTTAACAGCTCCCTCCTCCTCCTCCTCAAAAAAAAATACTCCTTTGTCACTTCCCCTCCTCTCTCACAAAACTGTCTCTCATGCTAATCAAAGGGGAATTAAGGTGAACATTACCCTTTCCCCACCTTCAATCTTTAAAAGTTCGGGGTGTCTCGCTCACTCCAACCCAGCTTTACCACTCTACTCACCCCTAAACCCTTCTCTCTTCTGCTACACTCCTGCCCCACCCCCCGCCAAGCTCCACCTTCCCCATCCCAAAATGACGACCTCATAGTTCTTGCGTCAATTAAAAACGTTCCTGATTGCAGGAGGCTAATTGGTTAAAAGAAAAATGGACTATCAGAGTCGATAGTAGCAGAGTATAAAATCTGTCCACAACAGGACAGCTTGTGTAGAAACAATCGCAAAAGTAGTGAAATTCAGTCTTGAATTTGTAAAAAAAATAATTGTTGCAGGCAGTGTTTCCCAATCAGAGGATTTCATTTGTGCGGGCCTGTGATCTGCAAAAGAAAGTCACAATTTTAACTCCTTTTCATCTAAATTGAAATTGTGAAAAATCTAAATGAAGGACCCCCATTGTAAACAGTAAATACTGTTAATTTGAGCAGAGTGGTGGCACCAGATCTGCAGGCTAGCCTTGGCCATCTCGGAACGATTACTTGGTTCGAGAAGAAGTTTTTATTAAATGGATCAAAGAGGCATTTACAATTTGGCTCCTGCAACCTTCCATGATCACTGCGTCTCTTGGCACATTCCTTCCACTGCACCTCTAGCTATTTCCCAACTCTGACGCAAAGTCGGGACCATCTCAGGATGTCTTTTCTAGGCCTACCTCTTGGTCAAGCTCTCGATTTTTTTTTTTTAAATTTTATTAAAAGACTGCACATACTCACTTCAAAATGGAATTGTTAGAATGGAATTATACTTTGGAACATGTCATATTAATGATCTAAATCTCCTAAATAAGGTAGATATTCGTGTATATTAAAATCGTTTGCTCAAAGAGCTAAAACTGAGAGAGTTTTGTTTTGTTTTGTTTTGTGTGGTTTTTTTTGGAGGGGGGGGGGCGGCGCACTCCTGAGACATTTCAAAAAGTGGCTAGACGAACTCTTAGTGCAAATCCCCAGCGCTGTAAATGTTTATTACTGTTATTTAAAATATATACAAGCTCAAGGATGTTACTTAACACTTTCCAAATTCAATCTTCATATAACTTGTGCACTTAATTTACAGAGGGGTTGCATTAATTCGAATTCCAGGGCACCATGTCATCATTTCGAGTTCAAAGGAAAGTCGAATGCAAAAAATTTGTAGAACAAGGACCTGGGACTGGGCCATACAGGGAACAGGTCAATCTCCCAAGAACACTGATGTTTGAGAATGTCACGTACTAGTGTCTTGCATAATTTTCATCCTGAGAACTCTTCAAGAAGTTTCAATGTAACCGGGTAGTTGGCGCAGTATCAGATTTTGCTTGTGATTCGCCATCAAAATGAAAATATGAAACACGAACGTTGTCTACCAATCTCAGGCTGACTGTTTTCTTTTTCTTTCCTCCCTCCTTCTCTCCTTTTCCCTCTATCAAATTCCACCATGATGATAACTGATTGAAGAAATCTTCCCCCCACCAGAATTAAAGCACAAACTGGCGTTTTTGCTTACATCACCTCTGATGTTCTGATTAACAACATAATATTGTTACAAGGCATTTAAATCACATGAGGTCAAGATAAGGGTGAACTCAACCACACAAATTCTGCTAACAAACATGAATTTGTTCAAGTATTTTCTATTGCGTCTGCTTTCTCAAAAAAATTCACAATATCTGCCAAGAAAATATGATAAAACACTTCAAACTCACTTCAAGTGCCATTTCTATCGTCTCTTCAAAGATTCAAATACATGTATCAAATTGTCCTCTGGCGTCGTTCCGAAATGATAAAATCAGCCATTTCCTTTCTGTATTTTGATGCCTCCAGACCCCTAACATTGTACAGTTGGTGCAAAACTAGGGTACTAGAAAGATGCATCGATGTGAAAGTAGAAGGAGCATCTTTTATATTGCATTATATCAGTTTTGCTCCATGGTGTATCTATCGCCCCACAAACGGTGCCCTGAAGCAATAGAGACACCTAAGATCATAAGATCGTCTGCCATGCGCTAGATAAACGTAAGATGTTCCACTCGTATTTACCAGTGAAAATTGGTTTATTCTACATCAAGCTGTTTTCTCTTAAGCCATTTATATCTGCAAACCAAAAAAAAAGTCAGTCTCTCGTGTTCTGTTATCATGCAAACTCTTCACACGAAGCTAATCGTCACAGTCAAAAGCAGACTGCCTAATCAGTGATAGGCAGTTTGCAGACTGGACTATTTTCGTGCTTGATACAATCCAATACATCCATCAAATGTCACAAAGTAAGTGAAGAAAGTCATTGGTTAAAAAAACAAACACCAAAGTTTGAGACAGCATTATTTGCTTGCGTTGTCTGATAAAGTCGTCTTTTCCCTCTCCTGAAACTCACCCAAACGTAACAGATGAACTGCCTATGATTGTGATGTAGTGTTGAAACGAAGTGTTTTGTTTACCCAACGTGTTAGTTAGATTACAGTATTTAACAGAGCTTGCTAAATGTACTTAACATATATACAAAACGGTTCAGGGCACTGCAAAATATGCTAGCCTAACCACGAAACTGTTTATGGCATCCATGACCAACTAAAGTGTGTTCATGACTGTGTGGATCTACATTCAATCCAACACGTACTCCACCAGCTCAGCAGGAGTTAGTTCTAACTGACGCCACGCGAAAAGCTTTCGTCTACACTTGTAAGATTAAGAGTCAACAAGTAATGACGGCAAGTAAGTAATAACGATCCTAAATTACAACAGAAGATGATTATAATGCCCTATGCAAATATGATAGCCACTGATAATTAATGTTACAACCAGCTAAGCGAAATCGTAACTCAGGGGTAGGTAGCATAGAGGCAGTCGACTAGAGAAAGATTCTATCATCTGAAAATGTTGCCATCAAGTGAAAACTGTCATAAACGAGAATCGACTGTTCATCTACTCACTCAAGAGCCACTTCGGGCAATCAGATCTATTTGAGAAAACACATGGATGCAACGACCATCATCTTCTGCCAAATGACGACATGACCGATGACAATAATGTACAACAGATGAAGCAGCAGATGAGTGATGATCACCGAATGGGATGCCTTATCTGTCTGGGATGACGGGTGGTCTACCTATATGCTCTAGACAAATTGATGTTTGGGAGGATGGAAGAGGGAGGCAGGAGGCGCGGAGGGGATTCCAAGGATGGTCGTCTCAACTTGATTTCGTCTATACACCTGAAGTACAGTTTGGAAACAGAGCACATTATGGCAGAAGTAGAGAGTGAGAAGACACAAGCAGACTTATGGTCAAACAGGATAGCGTTAGTGGAGATGAGTTTGAAGAAAGAAAGAAAGAAAGAAAGAAAGAAAGAAAGACAGAAAGAGAGAAAGAAAGTAAGAAAGAAAGAAAGAAAGAAAGAAAGAAAGAAAGAAAGAAAGAAAGAAAGAAAGTAGTGAGAATGATTCCACATTTGTTTCACATTATTTCCTCAATATAGGTCCGCTCACTCCCAACTTTCCGACTTGACCGGCTAGTGAAGTGGCGCTGAAATCGCTCATTACATACCGCAAGGCCTTACGACCTCAGACCTCAAACTGTTATGCCAGACACCCTCATACTCATGAGAAAATTCTAATAAAAAAATCAAATTTTACTCACGAACAATTAAACATTTTACAAACACACATCTATAGACTGCCTCCTCCACCACCTCCTCCTTCCCAATGAAAATTCCAGTTGGTGAGGTCCTGAAAATTCCAGCCGGTGAGGCCCTATGGTATATTTCTTCCATTGGACAAGTGTTGTTGATGACCGAGGTCGCGTCGACACCAGCATATATAGCCGCGGTTATAAGAGCAACTTTTATATTGTATCTTGTAAAATACCACGAAAATATATCAGGGAGGGCAACTTCAAAGAAAAAAAATCCCACTCTGAAGAGTTGCAGCTCATTTGAGTCAGTTTATTGTCAAGATGACTTTTAGACTCTATCGCTCGTTTAACTCTAAACATAAACATCTCAGTTCAATTTTAATTATCGTGGATCAGCTTTGAACATCTTTTGCATCAAGAAGCACCCGTGGCCCGCGCTGGAAGACACCGCTAATCATATCCAGACAGCCACCTCCAGGTGTGTGGCGGAAGTTTGCTCAGGTTTGTCGGATTCAAGTGGGGACAACTTGCAGGCACAAAAAAGCCCTTGCAGAACCATCCACTTACCAACACATGAATGTAAACACGGCGGTTTAAGACTCTTGTGTGTGTGCTGCTGAGGGTAAGGAATCTTTTAAAGAAAGGTCACTCTTCATTATTGGGAAAAGAGAGTGTTTTGCGCGCTAATTACGGGTGTAAACAACAGGAAATGAGTGATGAGTGTATTTACACACGAGTTCCTTAGAAACTCGCTAATGTCTGTATTCACGGTTGTTTTGGTACACACAGCAGGGTCTAAAGACACAATTATGTAAGTCTACATAGATAAACAGCACAGCCTATAGGCAGATTAAACAACATCGTACACTTTTCAGAACATAATTTATCAATACTACTGGATCTGGGAACTCAGGGGTGGAAATAGGGAGTAGTAGTAAGTCTATAGCTGAAATGGACGGAGAGAAGAGGACGCAAATGTAGACAGAACTAAAACATGGCTTCTTTGATTATCAACATGACGGAAGTGGTGGAGGTGCTGGTACTGGGGAAGAGGATGGGTATGAGCACGTCGACCAAGGCGAGAATGGCGGTGATGTTGATAGTGATAACTGTGATAATGATGGCAATAATAATATAAATTTACTGCAGTATATCGTAAATTTGGAAGGGTCACAACTGACCCGAAAGTGCATGTTCTGTCCACTGATCTTTGATTTGTGGTACCGGATTAAGGTGTATTAAAGTGCCATTTTGAAGTTCTCTATAAGCGCTGACGTGACTGAACTTTTTAGATTTAACAGTATTTCAAATGATATGAAAAATGATGATGATGAAAACGAAGCTGACTGTGATGATGACACTGAAGATAATACTAATGATGATGATGGTGATGGTGGTGGTGGTGATGGTGGTGGCGGCGACGATGACTATAAAGAAAAGTACCTTAATGACAGAATCTATGACAGTAAAGATGACCGTTAAGAAAGCAACGATAATGACAATATTGGGACGACGGCGTCGACTGAGGAAAATGCTGGAGGGCAAGCATGTCCAGTAACAGCAGCTCAACTCGGCGTCGTCATCGAGGAGGAGGATGCCGCTGAAATAATCACCAGTAACAACCGCTGTGAGATCGCTTTGACGACACCACACGCGCCCAGCAGGCCAGCCGGGTGAGCGGCACCTCACTCACTCACACACCGGCGCGCACGCACGCACACCTTGCGCGAACTCACCCTGATCACTTTCTCGGCTCTGTAGGCCCGTGTTTATAACGGCTCGGACTGTCCACAGTCCATCAACTTCATTGGATTTCTTTTATTATCTTACTTTTTCCGTCACAACCACGCGCCAACAGGTATTTATTTATCCTATCTACAATGATATGAAGGTACTTAAACAGTTGTGTTTTGTTTTCATTATCATCCTTAACTCCCCCCTTTTTTTTTTCCCGCGCTCTGAGATGAAGCGATACAGATTCACTGATTTTTAAACTTAGGAAGTTTGGTCTTTTTTTTTTTTCTTCGATTTTGCTTTACATTTCGCCTACATTAACATCAACAGGTACTAAACTGTCTTTGTCACTTACAGGGATAATGTCAAGAGGATTTGTTTGCATTAGCAGTCATTCATGGCAGTTATTTCGAGAAGATTAAGAAAATAGTATAAACACTTAATAGATTAGTGTTATATACTTTACTGAGGTTAACTTTATTCACAAACATTCTATCGCATATTTCTTCAGTAGCGTGGTAGCATCAGTGCATATGGTTTTGCTATATTATAATCGTTGATGCTTTGTTCTTTGAAGCGAGCTTCGCTGGAATCCTGTCTGTAACTTACATTATCTTCATAAACAACCAGTCCAGCAGGTATAAATTAGTCTTCTAATGGAGGAAATTCTCATTAAACGCTGTCTGGCCCCTGTTACTCTGGATTTCTTTATGCGTCTGTCTGACTTTAACAGGCTGGAAGAGTGGATCATGTTGAGCTATCTTTGTCGCATTTACATTATTTGCTTTAGCAACTACAACAATAGCGGCCGCAGCAGCAGCATAACAACAACAACAACAACAACAACATTTGCAGCAGAGCAACAACAACAACTACAACAACAACAACAACGACATTAACCATTACAACAGTAATCATAGTCTAGTGAAAAGAATGGGTTCTTTAAGCTTTGCAGTAATAATGCAGGGTAAAATTTGATCTAGAGAAAGAGCAACTTGGGGGCAGTATTTTACAACCAGTAATTTAGTACATGTGGTTCGAGACCGTTAGAATCTAATGTCATAACGAATTGCATTTCAGATAAGACTCATACATAGACCCACTTTTTTTTTCTTTCCGTTGTTTTAAGACTGAAGATAACAGTATACATATCCTCTTTTAAGTTCACAACTGAAACTTTTTTTGATTGACGGGTGATCTGAGGTCAGCGTAAACAAATTCCACTTGCTTAACAATCCCCTTTACCAGTATGTCCATATTTTGTGATGATTATCATAATGGAAATAAAAACGTGAATCTGAATCTGATTTTACCATTCTTTCTCCAAAGTCACTGTCCAATAATCTTCCTATTACATTGTGATCCCACAGCCTCGAATTTCTGGGGACCACCCATGATTTTAAATTTACGAGGTGTTCAATTCCATGAGTACATGTTGATACAGATACTATGCATTTACGGACTAGAGCAAAATAACAGTTATAGTATTCAAAGTACATAAGTTAGAGGTCCTGAAGTTCAAATCAATATTTATTTTTTTTTTTACATTTTCTGTTTTCTCGCTGATCCATTACTCTGATTAAAGAAACAAAACAAAACAAAACCCTCAATGGTTGACGCGTACGGCATAACTCATTAGTGTAAAGATTACTTTGTACGACAACACCTTTTCGATGTATGATCTGGGTAAATGAGTTTGATGAGTCTTCTTTCGATCTACCCGTCACCAATCTGTCACTGTCCACCTGATTTCAGTCCTCTCGAACACCGCCTTAAGCCCTCATTACTACCGGTAGTTTCTTAGAGGACCGTATATATCCATATCAGAATAATGAACATACGGTCTTTTATAATACAACTCTAGATTAGTCATGACACTTCTTAGCTCACAGTGCTTGAGAAAAGAGCGTAACGAAAAGGGGGAAATGCATAAAATAGTGCACAAAAGCAAAAAAAAAAAAAGAATTCCACAAATACCAAAACTATAGTGGCTAGAAAAAAAAAATAAAGACTAATTTTACAACACAGCAGTGGTCATTATTATTATCATCCTCACTGCCACCTTCAAAGCGTAAGCATACTCTCTTGGGAGTTGAGAAAGTCAATGAGTCACCTGGCCTGTTGGGGTTAAATTAATGAGAGGTCGCATAAGCGTACAACACCTCACTGTTATTGTCATTGCATGTTTATGCAAGTGATTACGATTTTAAAGAGAATCCGTAGAGTTTTACCAATGTATAAGACCTAACAAAGAACTTGTAAAGAGTCGCTATTTTGGAGTTTGATATTATTACATTTTCATCTTGATCTAAGTATTTAAATTACAATCCAAACTTCCATCCTGCGCACCATACTCCTGGCTGTAAAAATCTATCAAATTTTATAGAATTACTGATACGACATTACATTTCTCTTTATTAAGCTCATCTGCGCAGAATATCGCACAGCCTAACTCTGTTTGACTGTCTACTTGTTCGTCTGTCTGATTATCTGCGTATGAATCAATGCATCTTGTTATTTACATCACATAATATTCCTTACCACCCAACCCATTAACTTCTGACCGACTAAGCTAGCGCGATCCACAACACGTAGACCCTTCCGTCTTGAAGCAGTTTCATCCCCCTTACACAATGGCAATAATGTGACTTTTATATCTAAGCGTTTGTTCCGGTCTTTTTTTTTTCCCAATCAAATTGTGCTCGAAAAAAAGGACACTGGAAAGTCAGCCGCAAGATTCGAGTGTACGTTTCATCGATTCGTATCGGTAATCGATAGTTACATGTGCTAATTTTAAATCAACTACATGAGTAAAGCAATTTTGAGCATCTGTTAGAGCTTTATGGATTGTAACAGAATGTGGCAGGAGCTCCGTCATCAAAAGCAGCAGAAACAACTGAATCACGTCAACATTATAACATGTAGTTAACAAAGCTGTAAGTGAAATGGACCGTACTTTGAACAGGTATTTCCAACGGCACGTCGGAATGTATAAAGTAATGCCTAAAATGACCTGATGACGGGAACAGACCATCGCTTTTACTCTCATCCTTCTCCTCCTTTTCCTCCTCCTCCTTTTCCTCTGCTTCTCCTTCTCATCATCAACATATTCACAATCACCATCACCATCGCCAAAATAACAATAACACCCACCTCCTCCATCATCATCATCATCATTTATTTACAGCAAAAACATCCGCGATCACACACAACTACATCAGATTTCGCCTGAGGGGCAGTGATTAATTTCACACTCCACTGGCTTCTCACTATCAACATCTGTATTATATTACTTCAGAGATTAAAACGGAGCAATTGAACAGCGCTCTCCTTCCACTAATTTAAATCACATTGTTCAATAATGCATACATCCCCCGGTATTATCAACAGCACGTTCCGCTAGGCGTTCTCGCAAGGCCGTCTCAATGAGACATCAGGGATCACGAGCTGGATGAAAATCAGGACGATTTCGGAGATAATGCGGCATAATTCACTGCTTGCCTCACGCGAATCTGCCTCATGTAAAGCTGGAACTTGTTTTAGAATTCACCTTTCCGAATCAGGACAGATAATCCCGTATGGCTTTGTAATGGTCTAAGAATGAGACTGGAACCGTGAATGACTGGGTTCGGCTCGTGGTTAAATAAACAAAAAAAATAGGAGTTGTGAATGGAATGGAGAGCTGCAACATAAATAAAACAATGGGCGTCGACTGGCCTAGTTTAGTCATGTGGAAAGCATTTTTTTTTAGCTAATGGGGAAAGGTTAATTCGGTGAAGTAAGAAGACTTGCAGTACTTTAACTCTGTAGTTTCAGGATGGAAGTTTATTATTCTCTAAATCACGTAAACAGTAGTATGTTGTTTCAGTATTCTGCACAACCTTAACTTTTTGAAGTCTATTCACCCATAGCTTCAAGTTCGTGAGGAAAATGATATTCTAAAATAAGGGACTGCATACCACAGCTGTTTGATGGGTGTGACGAGTTTTGAAGTAAATAAGGAATACAGTTTGGTGTTTACTCATAAATCATACAGAAAGTTTGGCCTCTAATATCGATTACGTATACCTGATACGTGGATGCAGGTATAGCACTCTGATTTCAGATTGAATCATCTACGACATCTCACACAGAGAACTCAAAAACATATGTTGTCCTCATAATAAATCACGTTTAACGTGTACCTGTCTAGACAGCTGGAAAACGGCTGCTGCAATATTTCGGAAGGAGGGGAGAGGAGGAGGTGTCCAAACATATTTTTGTATACGACAGAGTTCGAATATAATCAACGTATAAGAGAGTATTAGAGAGACAGGTCAAAGTTTATTAGCATTGTCTTGGTAACATTGTCACATAAGCTACGAGCACACACATTATAATGTTTGCATGAGATTTCTAAGATTGTCAAGGCTGATGTGACTCGTTTCCAATCCCTGTTACAACATGGAGATTTCGAGACTGACATTCATTCTTGTTTTCTCCGTGTCAAACCGAATAGCGATGAAGGATTGTTAAGAGTTGCAACAGTAATAATACTTTTTGTTTTCCTTTTAACCAATTTTAATCGCAATTTTTGACGCAAACCATGACCAGAGTACGGTACGACTCAAAAATAAACCTACGCTACAAAGTTGAAGTGATTCATACAACTTTTCTTACTTCTACGAGCTGCACTATACTCTCAAAATTCTTAAGTATTCTCGATGTTTCTATTTTCCTCACTGTCTACACTGCTGGAAAGAAACAATTCTTTCTGAAGCAGCCAGACTTTTACATCTTTTAAATTCCTACCCTAAATCTTGCTATTGCCACGGATTCAGATGTTCTATGTTGCTAAAGTGGATTTGAAGATTTATAAGACACATCCTCCAGCTCAGAGCTTTATTGCGCACGCTGTTTAAATCTAATGGACTTTTTGACATAATCGCCCAACCGAGTGCTTTATTGCGCAAGTTGTTTAGAGATGGTGGACGTTAATGCCACAGACTCTTGGAGTAGAACTCAATACTGTGGGCTATGAGCGTCTCTAGTCATCATTGCCTGCCTGTGATTTCCTTCTCTTGATTCTATTTCCCCGCTTACTCCACCTTTCTGTAGTTTTTTTTTCACGTTAAATTTCAATGCATCTACCTTTCAAAGCCTACCGCTTCTTGTTCTTCAATGCCTACGTCTTTCATCTCACTGTTTTTATCATAAGATTTTTTTATTTTTTTAATAAATTAATTTTCGTCTTGCTGTGCGGCACTGATTTGTTTTTAAATTGTTTTGTCATATGAAAACATGACCCAAAAAATACCTCACGTTGTTAAAAATCAATGCGTGGTATGTGAAAGACATAAATCAGCGCATTCTCCTCGCTTATGCTCGCTCTGACTCTCTCACTTTTCCTTCTGCTTATTCTTAGTTTAAACAGTTTAAACACCCGTCCTCATCCCTTTTACACTTTCTGTCGCTCTACCCCTTTATAACTATAATAATGTGCTTAAAAACTGTTGGCGAATGACGTTTTATGTATTGTGAATAATAGGTGAGTTGAAAACTGTTGTATCAAAGTTCAAGTTCAAATCGTTATTTCCCACTGTAACAATGCAACAAAAATATGAATTTCTTAGCTACCTGAGGACATACAGCAATTAAACCTGTTACATGCCTACAATCCTTAACAACAAACAATGAAAGAATGTGAAATTACATTACAAGTGACAATCGCCAAACCGATTACTGTGCAATTACCTAACCAAATAAGAAACAGCCAGACTAGACAGATGACTGAACGGGTAATCAAACACGAAACACAACTGACAGTAAAGTAAATCATCCTGAACCAAATTTTACACCCGCTCTGATGACATTACCGCTATTATCTACAGTTCATAAACTTAAAGACCCACCTGAGATATAAAACGACAGGACAGGCACGATGGGATACTTCATCAATTTGAATTCAACCGCGTTGATTCTTATTTGAGCGTTTTTGTGGTGGTGTTGTTTTTTCATTTCGAATTTCACGAGTGAAACATTTCATTCTGCATAACAACTTTGCAGATCGCTAGTTTACGGTCGGTCCGAAAGTTACGATAACGAGCAAAGAAATAGAGACGTCTAGCATTTGCAATATGAAAGCAAATCCATTGAGCTGAGACCGTGTCCACGGCCATGGGTAGACAGGGCATGCTTTCCGATGACAACGATCGGCTGGTGCAACTTTAAATTCGTTAATACTTTATCAAGATATAGATCTGTTCATGTCTATATTACTTGTTATATGCATTGTCTTTTTTTGTGTATTTTCTCAAAACCGCATTTCTTTGCAGTACGACGTTATAGCTCAACACTGATGACACAATGTAGCGGACTTAACCGTAGGGCAGCAGTTAGCTGGGACAGGCTTCTGAGCGCGGTATTGACAGGCCGCATTAGTCTAGATCCGTGATTTTTTTTGGCAGCCTCATGTGATTTCACGTCTTATCTTTTCGGGTCGATGTCTTGTACGCTACTTGCCTCCCTCAATGACATTCGCACCCACTTCAGATGAAAAGACATGTGACCCACTCTTACTGAGTCATTATACAAACTATTTTGTAACGCGAGTTGGTTTAGTGGGATGATTCTGACCAATATCAAGCAAAACGTGTAAACTAAATTATAAAGCGACGCACTGGCTTTCGAAAATTCGCAGTCACGTTTTAGTACTTCTTTACACTTAGATTACTCGAGCGGTTTTTAAAAGTGCAATTGGAAAGATTTTTATATATACATAATAAACTAAATTCCTGCAGGCAACCCTGGGCCCGCACTCTCTGTGATTTTTATACTGATCATTTCCTTTGGCGCCTTTTACTGGTGAACAGTTTACAGGACTTTAACTGAAAACTACCTGACATATGATACCAATCCAAACTCTTAAAGACTTACAAGATTAGGACCAGAATATTTCTATAAAATATCTTTTTGTTCTTAATTTAGCTATTCCAATGGACAAAAATTGAAGTCGTCATGACTACTGATGCATCTTTTTGTACCCTCATGCCAAATTTGAACTCTGTAGCCGTAGTAGTCTGTCCGGAAAAGTGACACATCTGTTTCCAAGTTGCCAAAAATGTAATAGAAGAACAAAAATATTGGCCGGTCCACCGTGTACTCCATCCCGTTCCCCGCACTTCCACTCAAAATTGCTACCAATGGTTAACGATCGGGTGAAAACCTCCGTTCTAGTACATGTGTATAATGTAAGCCATTAGTGTCAGTTATCTCCCTTGCTGGAGGCTATTTCTCTGCGTGGCGCGGTTTCTAGAACGGTGATAAAATCTTGATGATTGAAAGGAATTTTACCAAACAGATGTTTAAATGTCAATCATATTAAACGAGACATATTATAAACCCTCCATATTTTCCTTCTGTTCCTATACTGTATCCATGGTCTGGATATCTCCTAAAGTTAGAGAGTAGGAGAACAACCTTCGTTTTCTACTATGGGGGCTACAGCTGTTGCTCTATGACTTTGATTAATGCCGCCTATCGGGCTCAGGGTTCTATCTACATTTTATAATGTACTGAAAATGTTAGACTGCTACCAGTAACGGAAAAGAAGTGATCAGTACCGCATTCTTCTATTTATCTTTTTCGAAATTTGACATGGCAATGTCTACATAACATGGATTAAGTAAAAATGAGTTATGCTTATTAAGCACCGAATACTCGAACATAAGTTTCGTTCATCTCGGAACTGATCTTAACGGGCCTGCTGAGTTTGGGCAAAACCATATTTCAACTCCCCAGTTATAAGAAAATAATGACCAACCATTCTGGAAAAAAAAAAGGAGCTCGAACGACTCTAATACAGTGGGATCTCTTGGCTCTGAACCCCATTACTTGATACGCTCGCAAACTCGTGGCTCTCTTCAAAAGTCCGTATACTCTATATGAGAGTGAACTCACGAACGAACATTTCACTCACTCGGGTGTATGCACTGGTCTCCAGAAATTCGAGTTCGTGAAGTTCGATTGTAAAATGTGTTTGGAGACCTGATGTCTGAGCGCACCATTTCCACACCTCTTGTCCAGAAAGCTTACACCGTAGCGCTGTTGAACATAATGGTGTTGTGAGGAAAGAGTAGTATCTAAGTGAAACTTAATCTTGGCATTTCGTTGCCTCGCTCGATCGATATCACATATTACAGCCTGCATGCATGCACAACGACCACTCCCAGCCGAATCCCTTTCTGCATTGTATGTGGTGTGTATCTCCGCTGGGACTTGCTCTCTTGCGGCCATAGAAGTTTACTAGCATCACGTCTTATAATCTAATTTCTGATGGTGATGCCTTTAAAATGTGCATCCTGCGCACTGGATTTTCGCTGGATATTTCGGTTAGTTTCATTATACCTTTTATGCTATGTAATATATATCCTTGCAACTGAAGAAAAATCCGAAGTGAACGTGTATTAATGGAACTAAAGACTTCCTTAACCGCAATTTTTTATTTGGCATACTTCTTTCACCAGACGTTAAGTCATGTGCAAGAATTTTTCACATACATATAATTTTGTTGCATCCGTTAGGTTTAACGCCTAACTGATGGCAGAGACTTATGTTTTAATAAATAATATCCACCGTTCTGGATTTCCAATCGATTTTATATATTTCTAATCCCTTTGCCTAGTTACATCATATCTAATGTTGTCTAGGGCATGCAGGTTTAAAGATTTGCTATTAAGCTGATTTCATTCAACATAATTACTTCACACCCCTTTCACGATAAGAGGCAACCTGAAACTTTCCATCCTGTATCAGAGTCATACTTATGTTAGCAGATATATGTCACTGTATACTGCGTGGGCTTTACAATCACGATCTCCCTGGATAACTCTACGAGGCGTGAGAACTCATCAGTTACAAATCATTACCGAGATCAGATTTCAGTCCCCTTACGGTCTTTCTTGTCTCTTCCACAAACCGCTTCCGTATGTATTTTATGGCACGTTCAGCATACACTCAAGCTGTTTAACATCGCAATTTCTTCTCTCGCAAAACAAACACGTTTAATGTGTCAATCTCATGAAAATTTTAGACAGGAACCATCATTAGCAACTCGCTGGTATCTTTACGATGAATGGAGCTGAGCTTAATTAACGATCTCCAATTTTTCTTCAGCGTCAACATCCGGCGTATAACTCGCGGCAATCCAAGCTCATTAACGCATAAAAAAAAATATTTATATACTGCAGGACCACAGTCCATTATAACTGTAATTTTCTGAAGAGTGAAAGGATCTTGTAAACACACTGTTCAATAAACTAAAGACAACGCCCCCGGCATTTCCTCGAAGATGATCGAACGTTCATAGAGTTCAAGTAAAGCTTTCTCAGGAAGACAGGAAGACCTCTCGACCTCGAGTCAAATTTCCCACGAACTCATACATATGTTCTTTTTTAAATAAAATTTCGCTCACTAACTCGAACATCTCAGAATTTGAGTTTATGAGGTGTGAAAGTACTTTCCTTAATTAACGATCATGGACGGCCCTCCGGACAGCGGGTAAACTGTAATCATATTCAAGTTTCACCCTTTCAAAAGATGGTCTTTTTTGTGTTAATGTTTCTGAAACCGCTTCCAACATCTTCTGTGATGCGCCTCAAGGACTTCTTGAGCACCCGTGTCATAACGTGGCATGCTAATGTAATCATACTTAATGACGCTCGCCAGGCACTTCCATCATGTTTTATAAGAACAAATATATTATTTTTCCCACCTTTTTTTTTTTAACAAACAACCGTGCTTAACTATGGTGTATTGGTTTTCCCGGCCTAACAAACTAATTATGGAATAGAGGGTTCACCTGGAACGGAGTCGGGTAATATGATAGCTTATTTTTCATGCCAGAACGACCGATTCAATCCTGCACTCATTCATCCTTTTTTATTTCCACTTCAAGGCAAATGAAAGGTTAAGAAAGTACATATATGTTTCAGGTTAGACAGTGTATTAGAGTCGGGGTTAACTGAATCTAACCGAATATCTTACAGAGAGAAGAAGCTTACCCGTAGGATGCAATCTTACCTACTCCTTTTCCTCCATCACGTACCTAAGCTACTGAAATTTAGTCTCAGTCCATTTATTTGAAAAGTACGTCAATAATTTTCAGTGTTCAGTGTCCATAAAGTTTATTAACGCCAGCTAATCTTAAAGATACGGGTCAGAAATGCTTTGGCTACTGCAAGGGTAAGGATGTCAGTACGATGTTTTCGCCACTACAGCACCACATGATGAATCAAAGGAACATTTAAACTATTATCAGAATATGATTATAGCTCGTTCTTTGATATTTTCAGTGTCCAGTCCCCATACGGTCATTAAGGCTGGCATGTCATAGGGATAATGAGGGATAATAACACACTGGCCACTAGACAGCTAAGCACACCAACACAGCTTTCCGGCGTCATGGCGCCACAGGGTGGATGTACGGAGCCTTAACGCTATTATTAAAATCTGATTACAGTCTGTACTCTCTCTTGGCATCCAGCCGCATACTATCGTGATATGACCTATTTCGGCATCTGCTTCCTGCAACAAGTCTCTGTTTATCTGGTAATAGTTTTTGTCTGTTGTCTTTCGTATGGGCACTGATAGAATTATTTGCTTACAGTCGCTTTCTGTCTTTTCTGATAATCTCTATCTTTCTGGGGTCTCCACCTTTTCTGATGATATCTGTTAGAAGTTGATCACCTTCACTTGCAACGATATCTCGTAAAGGTTGCTTCCTTCTTTTCCAGCGACATATGTTCACATCCAAAGTCTTTATCACTTGGCAGTAGTCAGAGTAGGCGCTCTTTCTTCTGTTTACGTGATTGTTTGATGACAAAAATTCTTTAATATGGCTTTTCTTTTAATCTTACGGGATTTGTCCGTTTGTTTTGACATGACTCTCACATGCTTGCTGGTCCTCTGTTTCCACGATGTCTTTCATGGACCATCTGACATGGTCAGACATAATATGACATAATAACACACATAATAATTATGTTGACACCAGAGATGACACGGTATGATCAGTCTGTATTTGGTTCTACCGTATAGGTCTCTCCCCTTCTCCCCCTCCTCCACACACGGTATGATCAGTCTGTATTTGGTTCTACCGTATAGGTCTCTCCCCCTCTCCCCCTCCTCCACCCTCTCTTTTCCTCCCCATCCCAAGCGCCAATGCAATAACGCTAAAAACTGAAAATCAATTCCATGTGATTATATCTCTTAACAATTTCACCGCAAAAAGGCTGAAATGATTTTTTTTTTTTTAGTTTTCAAAGACATCATCTGTGTTGACAGATAAGATCACATTCCACAAATTACGTCACATGCAAATGAAGGCGTCATTTTGTTTACAGTGTTAGGCGGATCTGCTTAGGGTATCAGCTTTACAGTCCAAGCTCAAGAACTTGCGCACGTAACAATTTCATGAAGCGTGACACCTGTTTATGACACCATAATCTTTGTACGCAATAATCCTGTGAATTCAACTAGAGTGATTTCTTTCATCTGTTATCTGTCTTCTCTTGAAGCATTTGGGAAAATGTTCAGAGAGAAACAGTTAATTGAATGTCAAGTAATTCAATTGGAATTTTCGATCGCAGTTGGCCTTTCTCAATACAAATATCAGAACTGTCAAATTGAAGAATTGTTAACACAGCTTTAAAACATATTTTCAGAGACAATTATTATACTACAGATGTTAAAGCAAATTTCCAGTCTGAAAATGGTCTTCTCCAGTGCTTACATAACAGGGCAAAGGCCAGTAACATGATATAATCAGCCCCGATGCAGATCTTTCCAATTTGAACAAGTAAATGGTCCGCGAGTGAAGATATAAAAACGTTTTCTGACGTCTAAATATAAAAAAAAAAATAAATAAAGTTCGGTATTCGTTTTTCTTTCTTCCATATTCTTGACATAATCCAGCCTCGACCTCCATCTTGTCCGGCATCCCGCTGTGGTGGCTCTCCCTTCAGTCTCAGTGTCACCAACACTCTAGAAGGAAATGGAAGCGATGGCCGTAAGAGCTGAATAATTAATACGATCGATGAAAAAGTTGTGTAATGCCAGCAGTAATCTGGGACCCATCTCATATTATAATCATCTGGCTAGAAAAGTCACTACCATTACCAACAAACTCGCGGATCAATGGCTTTGCTGCACCAATGAGCAGCCCAAGGAAATTCGCGGTGTCATAAGAAAAAAAAACTTCTCAGGATCCGAGCTCAAAATAATGTCACAAGTCCGCAGAATAACAATGAAGACAGCTTTGTTTGTGCGCGAATGTGTACGAGTGAGAAGCAAAGGTCATGCTTCCTCGTACCCATGCCACACTCTCTTCCACTACCACCGTCTGTCCGTCCCGCGGATGAATGCAGCTACCCCGTCATTTGGAAGCTTATTTGATGTGACCGCTATAATGGAGTTGCCTTTTCGGGCGGCCGATACTGTAGCAATAACACTTTGATTAGTGCTGAGAGCTGTATTAGGGACCTTATGTTGGCTGGCGTTTAAGCTTTGAGGCGGAAGCCCAAGCTTAAGATTTTATGACAGATCTGTTTTTGTGTGTACTTTGGAAATCAAGAAACGAGAATGATCAATAGTTTTTTTTGTTTTTTTGGGGTTTTTTTCCTTTAAAAAAAGCCATAACCAGCCAGCCCGCAAGAACACACACACACACACACACACACACACACACACACACACACACACACACACACTGTCTTCTCTGTTGTTTTTACCTAATGCAGTAATGCACCTTCACTTTGTACTCCACGGCAGTAGACCTGAGGCACTGGTGGAATCTGATTTAACGTGAGATACGACTCAGGATTCACACAAAAGTATTGACAAACCAGGCTTACTTTGTAAACAACCATAATGGAAATAAAGTGTACCAGGTACAATCAAACATACTGCCTAGCAACCATCCCTCTCTTGTTATCACTGCTTCCAACCTAGATCTTTCATGAACCAACCTAGATCTATTATGAACTCTCCTCATGGAAATTGTCATACAAAAAGGCGAAACTTTCGTTGCAGAAAGCGATCCACAAACGGTTCCCGAGAAAAACAAACACCCCTACCCACCCTTTTCTCAATACAAATTTTTTGCCCCCTTGCCCTCCTTCCGATAGCTAAGACGGTTGGGCGAAAAGTAGGGACAAAGTAAAATCTAAGAGATAGATAGATAAATGAATGAACTGCCATGTTCTTCACGAGCACCTCTCTCCAGAGATCACTCCGATCCGCACTGACGTAGGACTACAAATAACAAGTATCCTGTATCTCTTCCAATCTCTTCACTCTAATGCTAAAATTCCGAAAGGGGTATCAGACGTTTTGAGCATTCTCCTTTTTTTCTTTTCCTTGAGCACGAACCACTGCTTTCCTCCTTCAATATATAAATCTGGATCTCTGCTTGGAACATTAAGGCGCCATCATTCACCTTTTTAAGCACTTAAAACGGGCTAACTTTGCCGATAACGTTTGGTCAGATAGTGCTATTACACTCCAACCAGTCATAGAAGAAATGAGGTTTATAGCAAAAGAGTCAGTAGAACGATCTAGAACTGTGTCAACCAAGTACAGAGGTCGACCCCATTTGAACACAGAGCCAGTATTATGATTTCCAAACGGCTCCGCGTCTGCCATAAAGTGCCCAAGGGGACATGAATAAAAGCTGAGCTTACACACGTTGTCCCAAGTACGAAGAAATAAATCCGACTGAGGTTCCTTGTAAGCGAGCCCATGGGTCCCGCAAAAACAAATCTTTATAAAGAACTGGTCAGAGATGGGCCACCAGTGGTAACCCAGAGCACCATGGCTTTTTTTAAAGATCCCCACGGCGACATGAAATGTCACCGGGTCATTTTAAATCTGCATCATCCCCTAAAATTTAAGGACGGAGGGACAAACTAATGGTTGCAGTTGCCCAGATCTAGTCTCAAACAATGTGTAATGACAACATCATTACAAACATTAACACAAATAAGCAGATTACAACAGATGCGGCAGCTATAGAATAACACTGACAACAACGACGGCAACAAACTGAATATCAACGTATCTTATAACCGCAGTTTTCTCAGGTCGATACAGAGGATCGTAACGCATTCAATTTTCATATGTGACTTTACGCGTTCTGATACCACACTCATTCGACATCGTCCGGCAGCTGCTTGTCAATGGTCCACGTATCTGGGTTCACTGTGGTAACGCTGATGAGCCCAACTAGTCTTCAAGGCGTCATACGTTTTACTGCCTGGGTCTAAATAGCCACTGACCACAGCACATGTTAAGTGCCCCGGGGTGATCTCGGCCAATTAACCTGGAACTATTAACCTGCATTTCATTGCTGTTGCAAAGGCGGACAGGGCCAAGGCCTTCCATCGATTTTTCCGAAGCTTTTTCAATCCTTTATAAATCTCATCGATATCAGTGACACTGGATGGTTATTGATCCTGGAGATTGGCTTACTTTAAGTCACATTCATATCCAATAATTATTTCCTAAACGGATTTTCGGAGGGCGTTTTTCCCCGTCTACGCTAACGATTTTTATCGGCGTTTCTTATGGCAAAACCACAAATAGGGTTGTACGTGTTTCGTCAGTTTCGGCCGCAATTGGGTCACTCACCCTCTCCAATGTTTCAGTGTCCTGTGTTTGTTCTAGTTCTTCTTTCTCTTCCTCTTTCTCTTCTCCTTCTTCAATATTTTTTTTTCTTCTTCTCCCACACCTCTTCCTTCTCTGTCTTACTCTCTTTTATTTTTCTTCGACTCTTCCGTCTTGTATTTCTTATTCTGTTGCTTCTGCTTCTTCTATTTTTTTATTTCTTTGCCTTTTTTTTTCATTTCCTTTCCCTTTTCCTATGTCCTCTTATTTTTCTGTTTTTAACACAGCACATCTCTGATGTTACTGCTCAATCGGAAGTCACCGCAGTGCGTAGTTCTGTCTTAAACTTGCCTTTCTGCTGATATGATATCCGCAACGGGTAATTCACTGACCTCCTGCTCCTATACTCTTGACTGTCTACCTCTTCCTCCCCTTTCCCCTTCCTTGCCATCCAAGATGGCCGTCTACTAAGCTGTATCTTGTCAGCAGCTTATTGTGTTGTACTGACTGGGCATAGTCTACAAATCCGGTTGACTGGTTGGTATTTGAAAGTATTTATTTTCCCTTAGAGCAGTTATCCTATTCGGAGACTTCCAAAAACCCAAAATATAAACTCTCTTGATGCTGAGCTTGAGACAAATGATATTTCTACAAAGCCGTGACTGTCAGTTTCTATTTATAAGCGGAGATGTGTCTTCCGGTGCCCCGAGCAAACTTCAAGCTGTGACGTGGCGGAAAAACTTCTCTGCTAACACATCCCAAGGATACCCGATAACAAGGAAGGAAGATTGTCAATCCGGGGGAACCCGCTAGTAGATCGTTACCGGGGCCGCTTTAACTTGTTAATTGGTTGGTGCCACCCCAGCATGCCCCTGTCGACGGCAGCCATATTGATTTAGTATTTAGTGGCTTTCTGGGTCTCGTTTTCGTTTCTGAAATCACGAGCAAGCGGCCAGGAAGATCCGAGCCTTGATGAAATCATAAACTCCGCCACCCAACGCCTTCCTTATGGCTTGCTACCGGATACGTAGCTAGCCTGCCACACAGGCTAAGCGGTCATTGAGGATAATTATGGAATCTGAGCGCCCGTGCTTTGGCAGTGGGGACTGTGGTTGGTTGAGGGGGAGTATGGGGGGATAAAATGAAAATGTGACAGAAAGGATTGACTTACACTTTTTGAAGATTACTCTAAAACAATACCAGGTCACGAGGTGCGGTATCTCAATAAGGTATTATCTCTTGAGAGAGAAAGGTAATTTAATTTATATATAAGTGGCTGTGTGAGAGCACACGTGGAGACCTCAGAACTGGATTACCTAGGATACGGTTTTAAACACACACATACAGAGAGAGAGAGAGAGAGACAGGGAGAGAGGGAGAAGGACAGAGACAGCATTAGAGAAGAAAGGAGGCCATGGTGGAAATTGAGAAGAGAAATCAAGATGAGAGTTTTGAGAAACAACAGAAAGGCAAGACGAAAAGAAGAGATCCCGGCAGACTGATGGAAATGCGGGCGGCAGAATAGAGATCAGACTGATCATCCAACAAAACGTTGAGAGAAGTGGCTGGGTCTTCCGGAGCAGTGTTAGAACGTTCATTCACTTGGTATGGGCACGCAGTAAATCGCCTCGGCTATAACGAGTGAGGTCTGTCTGCCTACAGAAGCCCGGGCCAATCGTGGGTGTCATCAGAAGGCCGCATCCATCGCCGTCAGAAGAAGAGCGGCAGAGATCTCCATCACTAGGAGAAATCGAACAATTTTAATAGACTAGACTCCATCTGTTTGACTGGGTGAGATAGATTTCCAGAGTTGTGAGAATGCTGGAAGGTTTACCTCGACGAATAAAAAGAAAACAAAACTACACTAAACAAACAATATGCATCTAGTTCGCCGTGCACTTTAAGGTTTTACTGCTTCCTTCATCACAAGACGCAGTAAAAGGGCTTCATCTGCCGTTCTACATCCATAGAAACTCGAAAAGACCACTCTCTACTATTGTGCATAGACGGTAATTAGGGCATGGCAAGCCATAACTTCAGTGACATTTGCTTCCGCTCTCTACTTTTCCACTGTCATAAGGCTATAACTGGCAGATACCGTCTGCTACAGTGGCTTTTAGTGGGTGATGCATTTTTTACTTTCGGAACCGAGATTTGAGTACACAATGACACTATTTTTTTCTTCATAGAAATGAGTTTCATTGGGATTGACTAATTAAGAATAGTCTATGCTCAGACTTGGTATTTTCATTCAATACGGAGTTAGCAGAGTTAGTCAAGTGAGGAAGTTGTTTTATTTTTTACTTTATTTTCCTCACTTCGGTGGAGGTTGTCGTTTTACCGAATCAGGGGAACAACCGAAAGTTGATGACCTCAATCTGGGTGGCATTTTGTCAGACCAGCAAAGAGGTGGAAGACTCGCTAAAGAAGACCCAACATGTCATCGTACTTCAACCTATATATTTGCTTGCTGAGTTTGAAGACAGGATCTCTCCTGGCTACTTACAATGCCCAATATTCAGTATCTAATCAAGTCTGAGCCAAGATTACCGACGCAAGTTTGGAGATGTGCTTTCCTTGAGAAGTCTGGACTTTTCCTCCTGGATCTGATACGCATTCTACAGTTGTCTACAGTTTTGATGAAAGTTTTTACCTACGACAATAAAGATCAATAAATCAATAATGCCCTGTGAGATTAATCATGTCGCACGGAGTCAACACTATGTCTTGATTCAACTAAAGGACAATGAGACTCGATGTAGCTCAATGTGACAAGGGATTGACCTGTGTTGTCTCATTACTGGAAATATCTGATCTACTAGGCAATGTGCTCAGCATTGTTTTCTTAAGCTTTAGATTTTGTAATGTCTTTTAAACAACCTCATCACACCAATACTACTTCTTTGGGCCAGTACACGCTCAAGTTTCCTCAAGCTTTTGGGTCAGTAGCTTCACGTCATACAAAATGACTATAACGAGTTCGTGCGTTAGTAGTGCTGTGGTTTGGTTGTTTGTTGTTGTTGTTGTTGTTGTTTTTTCCTGATATCCCATGTATTTTAAGTCTATCTGGACAAATATTATGACAGACAATAATAATAATCAGGCTAAGGCTGATGGAGAAAATAGTCAAGATGGTTGAAAGATACAAACATCCGCGCAAATCTGCATGGTGGGCTTAATTTTTCTTCTTGTTGTTTTTTTTTCTTCATAATTCTTACATCGGAACTAAACAGCACCCTTCGATCTTATCTTCCGATCGAAACCGGAATTTTCCCATAAAACTGAACTGTCCCGGATTCCAGCGAAGAAGCTGCCATTAAGCGAAGTCGTTGGAAGTCGACAATACAAAGAGCTGGTCGGTGGCATGTTTGTAGAACAGCAAATCTCATGCAAGATCATTTTTTTTTCTAGATCTGGATGAAACAGATTCTTGTCCGCAACATCCTGCTCTTAATTCTTATTTCCCGTGTGCATGTCAAATTAACGCTAGTGTACTGTTCACCCTCGAAAGTGTTGTCAGCAACGCCTAGTCTAAAGCTATAGCAATAGGAAACAACTGGGTTTAATGAAGCTAATAATGAATGACACTTGAAACTACCAACTGCCTTGAAGCGCCATGATCTCTCTCTCTCTCTCTCTCTCTCTCTCTCTCTCTNATCTCTCTCTCTCTCTCTCTCTCTCTCTCTCTCTCTCTCTCTCTCTATCTATCTATCTATCTATCTATCTATCTATCTATCTATCTTGCTCTCTCGCTCTCTCTTTCTCCCTCCCCGTCTTGTTTGTCTGTCTGTCTTGCTCAGCTTCTCCACTTCATCCTCTTACTCTTTCCTACTGTAACTATACAACTACGCTCTTATTTTCGATTTTGCCTCCATGCAACAGTTTCATCACCTTTTTTATTTTTTTTTTCTGGTCGAAGCTGACATCCTAACAGGCAATCCACATCAGAATAATATGTGACAGGCACGGGTCGCGTTCATCAGCACACACACAAAATTAAAACGAATCAACGCAGGCACTAAGTAAATTGATTTCCCCACTGACATTTTGACTCGAATCATTCATTCACGTTTTTAACAGGGATTTAATTAAAGCTTTATCTGAAACTGTCCTCGCTTCGGAACGTTTGCGGAGCAAGAATCTCTATTGCTTCCGACCATTACTTTTGGGAAAGAAAGAAAAAAGAAGAAAGAATGAAAGAGAGTAAGCAAAAGAGAGTGGAAAAAAAAGACAATACAAATAATATTTTTTTTTTAAAGTTTGAATTTGTCTAAATATTTCTTACATGCCAAACACGCCAGTCTCGTGAGGAGTTTCAAAATAGCATCTCTTCTTCATCATTGCGACCCTCCTCTCTGCCCAACCCCCGGCAATATCAGTTTACCTCGATCTGTTTTCTCAGTTGGTAGATTGAGATTGAAGAGGATTGAAGCGAATGTGGGTGGAGGTTAGTCTAGTGTGTCGCAGAGAATGCCAAGAGGTATATTTTAAATACACGCATCTCTGAGTTCTGATGAAGAGGAGAAGGAATAAGCGTTTAAGTCTGAACCAGGGGAAAATATACCTACTCTGGTTTGATTGTACTTTGAATAAATAATGCATCTTTTTCTTCCATTTTGACGTGCTTTTCGCGCGGGCTAGACATCAGTCTTGTCATAAAATCAAAAACATATGCCATAATTTATTAAGGTAGGGGACGGTTGAGAAAAAGAGAGGGGGGAAGTGTCGATCCCTTTTCACTTTCGCGTCCTTTTCTCCTTCCGACCTGACATGCTTTAGGCAGACTGAAGTCATGCACTCTAGTAATAATCAAAGGCCAAAAGGAGACAGAGATTGAGAGAAAGAGAGAAAGAGAGAGAGAGAGAGAGAGAGAGAGAGAGAGAGAGAGAGAGAGTAGCGATTCAGATCAAACTTGCTATCTATCTACAAAATTTTATTCCTCATTCTTCCCCCAGTGTGAAATAAATCAAACAGTACTTGAGATCACCCAGAAGGCATCACTCAAGTAATCAAGCTGAACATCCCTACTGAATGTTACAGTACCCCAGTGACCTTTATCATGTTCGATACTCAGAGAGAAAGAGAGGAATTAAAATACTGACACCGTTCGTACGCTCTGTAAAATGACTAGATTTACTTAAACTATAATCTTATTGACGGAGAGTGACTGAAAGACACGGGAAAAGAGCAGACGGAATGGTAGAGCGATTTTTCTTAGAAATACACAGTAATTCGAAGTGGCACTTTCTCTGAAACAAAACAATCGCCATCGACATTGAACTGGAGACACTGGGAGACGCAACGGTAATCTTGTTTTGCTGCGCTGCGGCACATGTACCTTGCTTATTAAGTTTGAATATCTCTTCTTTTTCCGCATGTTTATCACATATCTCTCCAATTCTTTGCTACCAGTGTTCTTCTACGATGTAACGCTCTATCTATCACTATTTTTCCTACTGTTACTTTTAATCTTTTATATTATTTAGTCACTACGATCCTGTTATTTTCTATGTCTTGGACATCCCTTTTCTTTCTTTCCACCTACTCCTACCTCCAACATAACTCCCTCTGGCGTATGATGTCCCTTCATCTGTCCGAACTAGTCTATTTTCATAGCACTGATTTTGTTCAATATCTGATATCTTTTTAAAGCTAATTCTTGAACTATTCATGACCTTTTCAATATAGATCTATATTGTCATAATTCCATGTTGTATCATTTGTTATTTTACCGTGTTATTTCTTTTAAATCCTCAAATGTCTTTGAACTTGAACTAGTCCAATCTTGAGTTTTGAGCCAAGAACATCCGTACGTTTCTAAGTCAGTAATCGATGGAATTTCGAGCATGCACATATGTAAATGTACAAGCTGCACGAGCTCTTGATATGACTGATATGTATGTATATATATATATATATATATATATATATATATATATAT